>NCTC01004225.1:0-12442 GCA_002319775.1 Fagopyrum tataricum | reverse complement strand
TGAATCTCTTGATGGCCTCAGAAACAGGCACATCATCAAACCCAGCCTCCATAAATCCCGCGTTTCTCCCTCCTCAATGAGGCAGGGCAGAAACGCTCTCTAATCATCGTCTTCATCTGCGTATAACTAGTAACCTGTACTCGTACAGATCTCCACCAGTGTTGAGCTAAACTCCCTGAACAGACTCTGTACCAACTTCTATCTGTCTATCAGCTGGACATCGAATAGACTCCAGAGCTGAGTCTACGTGTCCTAACCAGAGCTCAACCTCTAACCCCACACTCCCAGTGAAAGGGGGTACTCCCCATCTGACGAAATGCCTTCAACCAACTGTCTGGTCTGGGCCCTCTATGCTCTTCCCGAACCGGAGGAATCTCAGCAGCAGGTACCTGTACAGCTGGTACCTGAGTAACGGTGTGGGACCTCTCAGATGGTCCCTCCTGTGTCGGTAAATCTGGGACACGTCTGCCGGCTCTGACAGCCTCCCTCTACACGTCTGGATATGAGCCTGATACTCTGATCTACCCATAGAAATGCGACCAGAATCAGCAGACTGGGCTCTCTGTGACCCCTGTCTCTCAGCAGCCTCGTTCCTATTCTCAGGAACGGCACTCTCAGCAACTTCCTCATGTACCCCCTCTGCTGGCGCGTGGATCAACAGCAGGAACCTGACCTCGTCCTCTAACCAAGAGGAGGTCAAATACCCGAAACGTCTTGCTGCAGGAGGGGTCTAGTCCTGAGACCCATCTGCCAGATTATATCGTAAACCGTAGATCTGTAGAAGGCTAGATACAGAGCGATATTTTGCCTATGCGTAATCAATCATGACAAAATATCTATATATAAACTGTCGAGATCCTTTAGGAAGGGCGATGGTTCAGTACACGGTAACCCAAAGGAATGTTCCGTACTCATTTCGAAACAAAGCCTTTTTAAAAGTCAGACCGCCTTTGATCGGGTTCTGGTTTATTGTATCGTATTGTGACTGATTGTCTATGATTACTGAGTGCCATTGGATTGTCACTGTGAGCTCTAGATACCTACTTGTGTAACACCCCCGAATCCGTAGGACTCGAGGCGGCTACTGGGCTAGGATCTCACAATGGATCCTGACCCTAGCCTGACAACAACTTCACTGAAACCTTACAACAAGGCACTAACAGATTAAAACAAAACATGAAACTGATATAAATATGTACATGTCAAAAGAGTATACATGGTACTGCTGAGTACAAAAGTTAAACCAAAAGCCGTACAACCGATAACAACCCCAAAATCCCACAAATATGCCCAGTGTAACGGAACCCTCAGCAGATCAACCCACTGGATCACTCCTCAGTCCTCCTAACCTGCGAAGGAACTACAACACGGTATGAAACCGTTAGCTAACTATACACATATATAAGAGAAGCAAGAGCACAATCACACATCATGTAAACGATAACAACTCATCATGGTATCACACATTCACCCGGTTTATTATCTTTAATAAGTGAATCAATCAATCGTATAAAATATGTATATATATGAAGATAGGTGACACGAGGAATATGATCCCGCCTCTGAGTACTCTAACCAGCTGGGGTAGTATCAGCACACCTCCCGTGTACCCTGTGGGAATGGTGAGGGCCTTCCTTTATACCAGTACTGGCCTGACTACAGAGAACCTCCCAGACTCCATGGCGGGATGAAAGGGAAAGGTTATCACAACCACTACGATGGGCGGTCAGTATAATAAAGATAGGTCTGTGACCATCATAACATAATCATACTCGTAATCCTATTCCTAATCATGCTATAAAGCATATAGCAAACACCACTCAAGCATACATCCAATATAAGGATAGTAGCTAAGTAAGTCCTATGGACTTACCTCGATCTCAGAAGTAACTCAAGTGTGATCCACTCTCAAAACGTCTACTCCAAACTGGAGGACAGCACAACCTATACAAGGCACACGTACATATATCACAATCCTATCACACAAAGGGTCACACCTAGACCCAAGGGATCCATAAGGGATCAATTCCAACTCGTAAACCTCAAAGCCCTAACCGGCAATTCCATACCGTAATCATCAATATCCGAATCCTAGCATGGTACTAAGTTTCTCATACTAGAAAGGAAAGGATCTACCTAGCTTTAGGTAGAGCCGGGATCAAAACGCACCTGCGGAACACAAAGGCGCAGGGGCGAAAACAGATGGCCGCGGGAGCGGCGGAACGTGGCCGCGGGGGCGGTGACACGGGACGCGGGCAGCCGCTGGCGCTGGGCACTGTCGCCATGGGGGCGGTGACTCCTGGCCGCAGGGGCGGTGACTCCTGGCCGCAGGGGCGGTGACACGGGACGCAGGCAGCCGCTGGCGTTGGACACTGTCGCCGCGGGGGCGGTGACTCCTGGCCGCAGGGGCGGTGAAAACGCAGAAACGATTCTGCAATCTCCTCCTCGGCTCTTTCACGTGATCAATCACGTCTACTCTCTTCCAGATTCGTACACATACATAAGTATACACATACAACCATCAATACACATCTATGCAAGCATCTAATCCTAAGCTAGGAAGGAAGAACAAGAAAGGAAGAAGAGAAGCAAGAAGATCCTTACCACACTTGGAATCTAAGGCTGCAGGGAAAGGTCAGACACAACACAAGCTTGCCTCAAGCTCAGCAACAACAAACACTAGCATCATCATCAACCACAAGGTACACTTTCAAAGTCAAACTCCAAGGGAAACAAGATCAAACTCACAAGGGAAGAAGGATAAGCAAGGTGGACGTAGGAAGCCTGGAATGGGATGAGAACAAAGTGAATGAAACCCTTGCTCAGCAAGTAGAAGAAAGAAATAAGGTTAAGGGTAAAGCACGAGTCAAGAGGTCAAGGAAAACGGCTGCAGCCGTCGTAATCCGCAGGGGCGGTAGGAGTGCCCGCGGGTGCGGTGCGCCGCAGGGGCGGCGGGATTGGCCGCAGGGGCGGCAAAGCTACTCTCGGCCAAAGTTCGTCTCGGTCAAATACCAATCTCGGTCCGAATGATTACGGCTCTTACATTTTGGACCGAGTTTTGACCTTAGCCGCCCCCGCGGGCTTGTGTGCCGCCCCAGCGGGTTTTCGCTCCCGCGGTCAAGGGAACCGCCCCCGCGGTTTCTTGCGGCTGCAGCCGGTGTTGTTGACCGGTTGACTCGTGCTTTACCCTCTTTTCCTTACTTTCTTCTTACCTTGCTGGGCAAGGGTTTCACCTTCATTTCCTGTTCCAAACCTCCTACGTCCTTCTTGCTTCCTTCTTTCTTCTCCTTGATCTTGTGTGTGAGTGTTCTTGAGTTTGGAAGTGTTTTGATTGTGAGGATGATGATGTTGATGATGTTGGATGTTGTGATGAGCTTGAGAGCTAGCTGTGTTGGTTGTTGATCTTCTGTGCAGCCTAGGACCACAAGTGTGGTAAGTCTTTTTCTTCTTCTCCTTCTCTTCTTCTTTGATTCCATCTCCCTTAGCTTAGGATTAGATGAATTGATCATAGATTGATGTTGGTATGTGTATGTATATGTATGTACTTGGTTTTGGATGAGAGAAGACGTGGTTTGATCACGTGAAGAGCCGAAGAGGAATCGCGGGATCACATTCTGCACTGTCGTCGCCCCCGCGCATGAAAGCCGCCGCCCCTGCGGAAGCTGTGTCACAGCGCCTGCGTTGCCTGCGGGCATTGTCACCGCGCCTGTGGGTTGCCTTATTCCGCCCCTGTGTCTCTCTTGTCACGCAGGTGCGTCTTGTCCCGGGTCTACTTAGAGTTAGGTAGATCCTTTCCTTTCCTAGTATGAGCGGGTTAGTAGCATGCTAGATATGTGTATGAGGATAGAATGAGGATGATCATGATATCGTTTATGCCGGTTATGGCTTTGAGGCTTATGAGTTATGATATGATCCTTATGGATCCCTTGGGTCTAGGTGTGACCCCTTTGATGGATATGAGTTGATATATTGTTATGCCTTGTTATTAGGCAGTGTTGTCCTCTAGATTGGAGTGGACCGTGTTTGAGATCGTGGTTTAGATTACTTCTGAGTTCGAGGTAAGTCCATAGGACTTACTTAGCTACCATCCTTATATTGGATGTATGCATGAGTGGTGTTTATTTTATGCTTTATAGCATGCGATATGGTTCATTACCGACCTATGTTATATTGACCGCCCATTGTAGTGGCTGTGACAACTTGCCTTTCATCCCGTAGTGGAGTCTAGGAAGTTCTCTGTAGTCTAGTTAGATCCGGTACACGGGAAGGGCACTGACCACTCCTTATGGTATACGGGAAGGTGCGCTGATACCACTCCAGCTAGCTATTGCACGTAGAGGGGAGGATTATACACATTCCTCGTGTCACATATATTCATATGCAGATATATATACTATTTGAGTGATTGATGTTATAAAGATAATAAACTGGGTAAATGTGTGAAAGCATGATGGTGTGTTATGATTTCTGATGTGTGTTTGTGTTCTAGCATCTTCTTATATATGTGTATGGTTAGCTAACGGTTTTATACCGTGTTGTAGATGCTTTGCAGGTTAGGAGAGCTGCAGAGTGATCCAGAGGGGTGATCCGCTGAGGGTTCCGTACACTGGGGCGATATCGTGGGTTATGGGGTTCTTATGTTGTACGGATATATACTTTGATTTTGTACCCAACGGTTACTTTGTATTACCTTTTGATATGTGTATATATATATATATATATATATATATATCAGTTTTGTGTTTTGTTTTAATCTATATGTGCCTTGTTGTAAGATTCAGTGAACTTGTTGTCAGACTAGGGTCAGGATCCATTGTGAGATCCTAGCCCAGAGCACATCGAGTCCTACGGATTTGGGGTGTTACGAAGTTGGTATCAGAGCCCCAGGTTGACAACAATGGCACTTATAATTGGCGATAAAGGTCGAATAGATAAATAAACAAAACCCGAAAGGGGTCTGACTTTTCAAAAGGTTTTGATTTTGAAATGAGTACAAATGTTTTGGGATATCGTGTATGTGAGCCATCGCCCCTCTGAAGATCTCGACAATATATATAGATATATAGATATTCTGTTGTGATTGATTTGATATATATCTGTACATATGGCATATATATAGCCTTCTAAGTTAGGTTTACGTCTTCTGCAGATGGTTCAGACTAGAGCCTTACCTGCAGCTAGACGAGGTAGAGGCAGACCCCCTTTAGGTAGAGGACGGGGTAGGACTCCTGCTGGCGGTTCACATGCAGCGGGAGAGATTCACGAGAAGGTTGCTGAGAGTGTCGTTCCTGAGACTGGGAAAGGTGTAGGTGAGAGACAAGGGTCACAAGAGCCCAGTCTGGTGATTCTGATCGTGTCTCCATGGGGGATCAGAGTTTCGTGCTTATATCAGACGAGTAGAGGAGGCTGCCAGAGCCGGTAGACGTGCCCTAGATTTACAGGCACAGGAGGGACCATCTGAGAGATCCCACGGAGTGACTCAGGTGCCAGCACAAGCACATGCTGCGGAGATTCCTCAAGTTCGAGAGGAGCATCGAGGGCCTCGACCAAAGACCTGGTTGAAGGCATTCCACCAGATGGGTGTACCCCCTTTCATTGGGAAGGTGGGGTTAGAGGTTGAGCTCTGGATTGGACATGTGGACTCAACTCTGGAGTCCATTAGATGTCCAGTGGACAGACAGATCGAGTTGGTACAGACTTTATTCCGGGATTTGGCACAGCACTGGTGGAGGTATGTACGGGGTCAGGTTAGTAGTTATGATCAGATGAGGACCTTGATTAGAGAGCGTTTCTGCCCTGCCTCATTGAGGAGGGAGAAACTACGAGACTTTGTGGAGGCTAGCTTTGAGGATGTACCAGTCTCAGAGGCTATCAGGAGGTTCCAGGAGGAGCTGGCTTTGTTGGGTCCAGTTGCACCTCCTGCAGATCAGCATGTATATTGGTTCTCCCGACGACTGAGGGATACTACCCGGACTTACATGGCAGGGTTTCACTGTGAGACCTTGGTTGATTATCAGGACCGGGCTTCTGATTATGAGAGAGAGAGAGCTGGACAGAGGAGAGCTTCTCAGACCGGAGGGTCTGAGAAGAGACAGCGTACTGGGCAGACCAGTGGTACTGGTGGTACTGCTAGTGTTTGGCGAGGTCAGAGACGCCAGAGTCACCCCTCATCTGCACCGGTTGCAGATAAGGGACGTTAGTGTTTTAACTGTGGTGATCCAGGACATATGAGGCCCGAGTGCACGAGCCCACTAGTGACTTGCTATACTTGTGGTAGGCAGGGTCACAGAGATGTTTACTGCCGACAAGTCGGAGCTTCATCTCAGCAGGGTTCTTCCCCTGCCAGTGTAGCGGGAGGTGGGCAGAGGCCACCTCAACAACAACAAACACAGGGACATCAGAGGGTCCCAGATCGCCCTACGACTCAGGGATCTGCTCCTGGGCCGAGTAGAGGCAGAGGTCGTGGTGGGAGCACCACTGATACCATAGGAGCTCAAGGTCGAGTCTTTGAGCTGAGGAGTGCAGAGGAGCCAACTGCACTGACTGTTACAGGAACCATTCTAATTCATGGTTTACCTGTTAGAGTCTTATTTGATACTAGCGCTACGCATTCTTTTATTTTTGATGCCTGTGTAGAGCGTCTGAGTCTAGATACGGTTGAGGGGATGCCCTTAATTATAGGGTTACCCGATGGGGGTAGGGTCAGAGGTACCCGTGAGATTCATGGTTGTCCCATTTCTGTAGGGACTCGTGTGTTACTAGTTGACTTCTTTGTCATGCCATTAGAGCATGAAGAAGTCATTCTGGGTATGGATTGGATGGATAGACATTCTGCAGTCTTGAATGTAGGTAGGAGGACAATTACCCTCTCTACCGAGTTAGGTCAGATAGAGGTTTTCCGAGGTTGGGACCTTGGAAAGACAGGCACGATTATCAGTGCGATACGGGCAGCTAGACTGACTGCACAGGGTTGTGAGGCCTTCTGGTGTTATGCCATGAGGAGGGGGAGAGTCCAACATTAGAGGATATCCCAGTTGTCTGTGATTTTATAGATGTATTTGATGAGCCGTCCAGTTTTCCGCCTCAGAGGAGTGTGGATTTCAGTATTGAGATAGAGCCTGGTACGAGACCGATCTCGAAGGCCCATACCGGATGGCGCCTGTCGAGATGTTGGAGCTGAAGAAGCAACTTGAGGAGCTGGGTGAGAAGGGCTTCATTCGCCCTAGCATGTCCCCATGGGGAGCACATGTCCTCTTCGTACGGAAGAAGGACGGATCACTGAGATTATGCATTGATTACAGAGAGCTAAACAAGGTGACCATCAAGAACAAGTATCCATTGCCCCGTATTGACGATTTGTTGGATCAGCTTCAGGGAGCGACTGTGTTTTCCAAGATTGAGTTGCGTTCAGGGTATCACCAACTGAGGGTGAGAGAGCAGGATGTGCATAGGACAGCATTCCGGACCAGATATGGCCACTACGAGTTTGTAGTGATGCCATTTGGGCTTACGAATGCCCCAACAGCTTTTATGGAGTTGATGAACAGTATCTTCATCGACTTTCTGGATCAGTTTGTGGTGGTTTTCATAGATGACATTATGGTGTACTCTCGTAGCAGAGAGGAGCATGCCGGGCAGCTGAGGACTGTGCTACAGGTTTTACGGGATAGAGAACTTTATGCTAAGTTCTCTAAGTGTGAGTTCTGGATGCCAGAGGTAGCATTCCCGGGTCATGTGGTTTCAGCTGAAGGGATCAAGTTGGATCCGGCGAAGATAGAGGCAGTAGCAGCTTGGACTACACCGACGAACGTCAAGGAAGTACGTAGCTTTCTTGGCCTAGCCGGTTATTACAGACGCTTTGTGGAGGGATTTTCTGTGATTGCCTGTCCACTGACGAGTTTATTGAGGAAGACTACCAGATTTGTATGGTGTTATCAGTGTATGCAGAGTTTTGAGGAGCTAAAGAGACGTCTGACTTCTGCTCCTATTTTGGCACAACTAGAGGGTACAGAGGATTTTGTGGTTTACAGTGATGCATCCAAGTTAGGCTTGGGATGTGTATTGATGCAGCGAGGCAGAGTGATTGTTTATGCGTCTCGACAGCTGAAGACGTATGACAAGAACTACCCGACTCATTATCTGGAGTTGGCAGCGGTAGTTCATGCATTGAAGATTTAAAGACATTACCTGTATGGTGCTACATGTCAGATCTTCACAAACCATAAGAGTCTGAAGTACATTTTCACGCAGCGGGAATTGAATAACCGCCAGTGTAGGTGGCTCGAGCTGATCAAGGATTTTGATCTGGAGATTCTGTACCATCCAGGGAAGGCGAACGTTTTCGGCGACGCCTTGAGCAGGAAGACGCCTCGAGAGCAGGCGATTGCGAGGCTGACAGTTCAACATCAGTTGCAGAGAGACTTGATCTGGTTAGAGTTGGACATCCAGTTTCCTGA
Organism: Fagopyrum tataricum; assembly: GCA_002319775.1. Classification (NCBI taxonomy): domain Eukaryota; kingdom Viridiplantae; phylum Streptophyta; class Magnoliopsida; order Caryophyllales; family Polygonaceae; genus Fagopyrum; species Fagopyrum tataricum. Next base: position 3,986 of record NCTC01004225.1, on the reverse strand, counting down.
TGAGGATGCCCAGCTGCATACTTTAGAGGTTCTTCCTGATCTGTAGAGTGAGATCCAACAGAAGCAGGAGACCTGCCCGACACTAATGAGGATACGAGATAGGATGTCTCGGGATGAAGCACCACAGTTCGTGCTAGGAGCAGATGGAGTATTGAGACGCCGCGGTCGCGTCTGTGTACCCGCTGATGCGGATCTACGTCAGAGGATTTTACAGGAGGCTCACTATACACCTTATTTTGTACACCCAGGTACGAGTAAGATGTATCAGGATTTGAGACATCTATATTGGTGGGGAGGGCTGAAGCCCGATGTGGCCAGATTTGTAGCGCAGTGTGCGACCTGTCAGCAGGTCAAGATAGAGCATAGCAGACCTGGAGGTGAGCTCCATCCCCTTCCTGTTCCACAAAGGAAGTGGGAGGACGTCACCATGGACTTTGTGACTGGGATGAGACTGAGCCGGAGTTTTGATGCTATCTGGGTTATAGAGGACAAATTGACAAAGACGACACGTTTCATTCCTATTAGGGAGACGTGGACTGTGAGCAGATTAGCTGAGGAGTACACTAAGCAGATAGTGAGACTCCATGGTGTACCGAGGACGATCGTCTTTGACAAAGATGGGCGATTTACCTCGAGGTTCTGGCAGTAGATTCAGACTACCCTGGGGACGAGTTTGCACTTCACGACTGCGTTCCATCGTCAGATAGATGGTCAGTTAGAGAGGACCATTCAGACCCTGGAGGATATGTTGCGAGCTTGTGTGTTGGATTGGGGACAAGTGTGGACGGAACATCTCCCACTAGTTGAGTTCTCATACAACAACAGCTGGCATGCATCTATTAGGATGGTCCCATATGAGACACTATATGGGCAAAGATGTCGTACTCCATTATGTTGGGATGAGCAGAGCAGTGTTAGTGGTTTGACACCTGATCAGATTCAGGATGATGTGGCTCGAGTAGCACTGATTAGAGAGCGGATGCTGACTGCGCAGAGCCGTCAGAAGTCATATGCTGATAGGAGGCGTAGACCTCTAGAGTTCAGAGTAGGTGCCCATGTGTGGTTGAGAGTGTCTCCGACACGAGGTGTTAGACGTTTTGGCATTAAGGGGAAGTTAAGCCCCCGATATGTTGTACCGTTCGAGATTCTGGATCGGGTTGGGAGCGCAGCATACAAATTAGCCTTGCCTCCGAGATTAGAGGGTGTTCACCCTGTATTTCATGTGTCTCAGCTGAGGGAGTATATACTAGATCCGAGACATATTGTGAGTTATGATAATTTGGTGGTCGAGCCGGACCACACCTTTGTTGAGCACCCTATTGCAGTCCTAGAACGAGGTATGAGAAGCTTGCGTTCGAAGGACATTCCTATGCTGAGGATACAGTGGTCGAGACGATGACCTGATGAGGCTACATGGGAGACTGAGGATAGTATCCAGAGGAACTATCCGGAGTTCTATGCCGAGATAGGTGTACTAGTAGGATCACCGAGTAGATCTTAGTACTATCTTGGTGAGTATTATGCGTTTATATGCTTATATGCTATGATGTGTTTATTTTCATACTAGCTTTGATGTGATATATGATCTTATTAGATCTTATTGTGCTAGTATGATTATTGTTTATAGCTGGAGATGGCTCTTTCCTCCATGCTATTGTGATACGTTTAGGATTCGGCTAGAGATGTTATTCCTCCATGCTATTTTGATGGACATAGTGTTACTGGAGATGTTTTTCCTCCATGCCTTTCTGTTATGAGTATGATACGGCTAGAGATGTGATTCCTCTATGCCTTGTGATGTGTTTATGGTTTGGCTAGAGATGGTTTTCCTCTATGCCTTGGATAGTGTTTTGTTGCCGGAGTTGATGATTTCCTCCATGCTTATGTTTGAGGTTATAGAGAGAGTTGTACCTCGGCTTGTGAGTCCGAGTGGTTTGAGGATTTTACAAGTTTCGGGACGAAACTTGTTTTTAGGGGGGTGAGATGTAAGAGCCTTAGTCTTTTGGACCGAGTTTTGACCTTAGCCGCCCCCGCGGGCTTGTGTGCCGCCCCAGAGGGTTTCCACTCCCGCGGCCCAGGGAACCCACCCCTGGTTCCTTGCGGCTGCAGCCGGTTTTGTTGACCGGTTGACTCGTGCTTTACCCTCTTTTCCTTACTTTCTTCTTACCTTGCTGGGCAAGGGTTTCACCTTCATTTCCTGTTCCAGACCTCCTACGTCCTTCTTGCTTCCTTCTTTCTTCTCCTTGATCTTGTGTGTGAGTGTTCTTGAGTTTGGAAGTGTTTTGATTGTGAGGATGATGATGTTGATGATGTTGGATGTTGTGATGAGCTTGAGAGCTAGCTGTGTTGGTTGTTGATCTTCTGTGCAGCCTAGGACCACAAGTGTGGTAAGTCTTTTTCTTCTTCTCCTTCTCTTCTTCTTTGATTCCATCTCCCTTAGCTTAGGATTAGATGAATTGATCATAGATTGATGTTGGTATGTGTATGTATATGTATGTACTTGGTTTTGGATGAGAGAAGACGTGGTTTGATCACGTGAAGAGCCGAAGAGGAATCGCGGGATCACATTCTGCACTGTCGTCGCCCCCGCGCATGAAAGCCGCCGCCCCTGCGGAAGCTGTGTCACAGCGCCTGCGTTGCCTGCGGGCATTGTCACCGCGCCTGTGGGTTGCCTTATTCCGCCCCTGTGTCTCTCTTGTCACGCAGGTGCGTCTTGTCCCGGGTCTACTTAGAGTTAGGTAGATCCTTTCCTTTCCTAGTATGAGCGGGTTAGTAGCATGCTAGATATGTGTATGAGGATAGAATGAGGATGATCATGATATCGTTTATGCCGGTTATGGCTTTGAGGCTTATGAGTTATGATATGATCCTTATGGATCCCTTGGGTCTAGGTGTGACCCCTTTGATGGATATGAGTTGATATATTGTTATGCCTTGTTATTAGGCAGTGTTGTCCTCTAGATTGGAGTGGACCGTGTTTGAGATCGTGGTTGAGATTACTTCTGAGTTCGAGGTAAGTCCATAGGACTTACTTAGCTACCATCCTTATATTGGATGTATGCATGAGTGGTGTTTATTTTATGCTTTATAGCAGAGGCGAGGATTACACGCATTCCTCATGTCACATATATTCATATGCAGATATATATACTATTTGAGTGATTGACGTTATAAAGATAATAAACTGGGTAAATGTGTGAAAACATGATGGTGTGTTATGATTCCTGATGTGTGTTTTGTGCTCTAGCATCTTCTATATATATGTGTATGGTTAGCTAACGGTTTTATACCGTGTTGTAGATGCTTTGCAGGTTAGGAGAGCTGCAGAGTGATCTAGAGGGGTGATCCGCTGAGGGTTCCGTACACTGGGGCGATATCGTGGGTTATGGGGTTTTTTTTGTTGTACGGATATATACTTTGATTTTGTACTCAGCGGTTACTTTGTGTATTACCTTTTGATATATATATATATATATATATATATATATATATATATATATATATATATATATATATATATAGTGTGTTTTGTGTTTTTTAATCTATTTGTGCTTGTTGTAAGATTCAGTGAACTTGTTGTCAGGCTAGGTCAAGATCCATTGTGAGATCCTAGCCCAGTAGCACCTCGATCCTACGGATTTGGGGTGTTAGACATTTGATTGCTATCAAGGAACCAAATTATGCGGAATTGACTTTGGAATTCTTGAGTACGTTTGTGTTTAAAGGTGGAAATGGAAGTAAATGTGTAAAGTTTAGGCTCATGAATAACGATTATGAAATGTCTAAATGTGACTTTGGAGACTTGTTTCATTTCCCGCGTAGTGAGTTGTATGCTTTGATGGTGAGGTGGATCAGTGTGCATTCTGGCACGAGCTCGCTAAACCGATGGGTTTTGCTAGTTAGTGGAAGGTCAGAGAGGCGAAGTGCAAGTTCATTGTGAACTTCTCTTTCAGGCTAGCCCATAGGATTTTGAGCGAGGTGATGTT
>NCTC01004224.1:0-12458 GCA_002319775.1 Fagopyrum tataricum | reverse complement strand
CATAAACCAAACAATCCGTTGATTCCTTCCAACTCATTGATTTAATCCCGTATAAATATCATAGAAGGCGGAACATATCTTCGCAATATGAAAAATATATCTTTTTTACTTTACCTTTCACAAGAATATTTTTTTTTTTGAATCCCCGAGCCTTGAATTGAAGGAAAGCTCTTTATCAAAATTTGGATATTTTTTAGTTAAAATTGGTTGGTTGTACCTTACCTAGCCAACCCAAACCAACTCAAAAAAGAAATAACTCGCTATTCATTCGGTTCCTGGGTCATAATTGTTGTGTAGGAGAGGTGGCCGGAGTGTTCAAGGCGTAGCATTGGAACTGCTATGTAGACTTTTGTTTTACCGAGGGTTCGAATCCCTCTCTTTCCGTACCTTCGCCAACTTACCAACATCGCTGACCGTAACAAATCAAGGCAAGAGGTAGATCCTTCTTTCTATCTTTATATATATATTCTTAATGTATATACTCTAGGTAGATATCTTTTCTATTTCTAATTTGATTGCTTCAATATGTAAAAAAATGGAATATAGTGACATAAGGTCGACAAGAAATAAAAACCTCTCTGTCGATCTAGGATACATGAATGGGAAAATCCGGATCAAACACCTTAACCTTAATCAATTTAGTTTGGCGAAAGGGGGCTCATTTTTACGAAACCTTTTCGAAACCCTTTTCTTTAAGATAGGCTTAAGTTTGACGGGAATAATATTCTACGACTAGCAATTCATTTATTTTCAAACCGACCCACTTATTATCTATTATTTGATTGGACTACTCCTTTATATGGGAATGGGTGAAGAGTCAAATGTTTTGGCAATTCCTCGCTGTGGGATGAATCCAGATAATTTTGAACGAGAGCTTTGGATTTTTGCTTATCCCTCGCCATAAACAATATCGTTGGGTTTGCAACGATAACTTGGTATATCTACTTATACGATCATTAACTAAAACATGTCTATGATTAACTAATTGGCGGGCGCCAGGAATAGTCGGAGCCATACCCAACCGAAAAAGGATATTGTCCAAACGCATTTCAAGTAATTGGAGTAAAACCTGACCTGTTGACCCTTTCGCTTTTCTAGCGATACGAAAGTATTTAAGTAATTGGCGTTCTGTAATACCATAATGAAAACGTAATTTTTGTTTTTCTTCTAGACGAATACGATATTGAGATCTTTTCCGGAACGTGAAGGGTTTCTAAGATCTCTAGGCTTTTTATTAGTTAATCCTGGTAAAACCCCCAGACGTCGTATTTTTTTTGAAACGAGGCCCTCGGTAACGCGACATAAAGACTCCTTATTTATTGTTATTGATTTGATATTTTCATTTTATTTAAATTAAAGAAATTAAAACTGAACTAAACGATAAATGAAGCGAAATCCACTGAAGTATTCTATTAATTTAATTGTCCTAGAACGAATACTGTCACTAGAAGGAATAATGAGATGAAAGATGTACGTATCCGAAGTTGCTACTTGTTTTTGTATTAATATGACTTCTTTATTTCATTTTAATATTTTTTTAATATTTTAGTAATTAATTTTTCAAATTATTGGAATTGTATTTTAGGATATATATATTAAATATTAATTCAATTTATTAATTAAATAAAAAAAGAATTTCATTACGAATTTAAAAATAAAATTTATACAAAGTAGAATATATAAAAAAATAAAAAAAAAAGAATAGAAACATAATATAAAAAACATAGAAAAATAAGAAAAACAATCCTTTACTGAGTTGAGCTCTTCTGCCGAGATTTAACTTTTTCATTGACCTTTTATTTGTAGTTGGAAGTTTCTATGGCATAAAAAATGGTCGACCTTTTTTGAAAAAGGAAAGGTTATTTTTTCTTTAATTTCAGAGAAAAGCCGGCTATCGGAGTCGAACCGATGACCATCGCATTACAAATGCGATGCTCTAACCTCTGAGCTAAGCGGGCTCACATAAGATAAACTTTACATGCATAATAATTCCATAAAATATATCTTAGCTATTAACTCATAAAAAATATAGAATATAAATAGATTTCAAATCTATATTGCAGTACATTCAATATAGTATATAAATAAGATATGGATTACCATATCAATCTATACTAGAATTTATTTCTATTTATTACATTCCAATTCTAACAATTAGAATAATACATTTATCTTTTTTTATCACAAATTTGAATTAAATTCGAATTTGAGATTGAATTATATTAGTTATTCGCTTTTTATTCGTTTTTAGAATCTTTTTCTTTTATAAAAATTGGAATGAATATAGTCTTATAAACTGAATCAAATTTATTCTATTCATTTTCAAGTATAAGTTCTAGCTCTACCAACCTATCTTTCGTTTTAATATTAATAAAAAATATCTTATTCTTAATTAAGTTAAGAAGAAGATTAATAATTAATATTAACTTCGAGATTCATTTCTATTTTATTTTTCTATCTTTTACGGTATAAAGGGCTACCCTAAGAAAAGGCAAAAATGGAATAGGCCTGTCGTATAATATATAGAATCCATATATATTATATATTCCAGTTTTTTTTAAATGAAGCAAAATAAAAGATAAAGATTCAATTCAGATCAGAATAAGACATTCCTATGCTTTGATTTCGAAACTAAAAAAAAAATCGATCCTTTGAGTATACCCACTTTCGTGGGAAAATGAAAAGAAAGGTTCATATATAGGAATATATGCCTGTCTATGTTGAATTGAAGATAAAAAAACGATAGAATTCTTTTTGATTGGCCCATATCAAATGTGAGCTCCCACTAGAAATGAAAGAAAATAGGATGAACGGTATATAAATTTTTATAGAATAACGAATTCGACGGTATGAAAGAGTAATATAAAAAAGGAGAAGATATATCACACTGAGATTTAAAAAAATTATAAAAGGGGGATATGGCGAAATCGGTAGACGCTACGGACTTAATTAGGTTGAGCCTTAGTAGGGAAACCTACTAGGTGAGAACTTTCAAATTCAGAGAAACCCTGGAATCAAAAAACGGGTAATCCTGAGCCAACTCCTGCTTTCCAAAAGAAAGAATAAATACAGGATAGGTGCAGAGACTCAATGGAAGCTGTTCTAACAAAATGGAGTTGACTGTCTTGCGTTGTTACAAGAACTCTTCCGTCGAAACTCAAAAAAGGATGAAGAATAAACGTATACGCATACATACGTCAATATAAAATACTAAAAAAAATGAAAAATATTCATAACGACCCGACTTTTTCTTTTATGACTATGAAAAAAGGAAGAATTGTTATGAATCGATTTCACGATGAAGAAAGAATCGAATATTCTTTTAGTAAATAAAAGCATTTACTTCCCCGTCTGATAGATCTTTTGAAAAACCGATCCATCGGATGAGAATGAAGATAGAGTCCCATTCTACGTGTCAATCCTGACAACAAAGAAATTTATAGTAAGAGGAAAATCCGTCGACTTTATAAATCGTGAGGGTTCAAGTCCCTCTATCCCCAAAAAAGCTCATTTGATTCTCTAACTAATTCTCATCTTTTTTTGTTAACGGTTCAAATCAAAATTGGGTTTCTTCCTCATTTACTCTTCTTTCACAAAGGTATCCGAGCAGAAAAGTTTTTCTCTTATCACAAGTCTTGTGATATAAATCACACATGAGCGGCTTTGAGCAAGGAGTACTCTACTCATTTGAATTTGAATGATTCCCAATCTAAGACTTCCATACAAAGTCTTCATACCGAAAATTCCGGAGCCTAGATAAGACTTTGTAATACCCTTTCACCCTTTTTCTTGACATAGACCCCAGTTTTCTACTAAAATGAGTGGATGCTGCGTAGGGAATGGTCGGGATAGCTCAGTTGGTAGAGCAGAGGACTGAAAATCCTCGTGTCACCAGTTCAAACCTGGTTCCTGGCACATGATTCATTTTGATGAGTAGCGACTTTACAAACAAATTAATTGATATGGATCGATATTCATTGCACATATGTAACTTATTTCTTTTCTCTCGATGTCTAGAGATATACCCCACCTATAAAAATAGATGGGTAACGAATATATCAAAAGATGTAAAAGAGTTAGGTTTTCTTTTCGTTTTTTATTTGTTGTTTATTCTGTGTCTCTTCTCATTGAAAAAAAAATTGGATCATGAATTTTGTACCTCGAACATCGAACACCACTTGGATGTTCTGTAGAAAGTCACGTAATGTAGGGGAAAATACAGAAATAGAATAAAAAAAATAAATGAGAGGAGGTCGCGTTCTATTTGTACTGTATCTGAGATACATCTTGTCTATTTTTATCCTTTACCTTAACTCCCCTATTTTTCGCGTCTTGCACTAATTTAACAAATTACACCTCTTTTTCGAATCCGCATGAAGAAGTCATATTCTTTTTCAATGAGAAGAGACACAGAATAAACAACAAATAAAAACGAAAAGAAAACCTAACTCTTTTACATCTTTTGATATATTCGTTACCCATCTATTTTTATAGGTGGGGTATATCTCTAGACATCGAGAGAAAAGAAATAAGTTACATATGTGCAATGAATATCGATCCATATCAATTAATTTGTTTGTAAAGTCGCTACTCATCAAAATGAATCATGTGCCAGGAACCAGGTTTGAACTGGTGACACGAGGATTTTCAGTCCTCTGCTCTACCAACTGAGCTATCCCGACCATTCCCTACGCAGCATCCACTCATTTTAGTAGAAAACTGGGGTCTATGTCAAGAAAAAGGGTGAAAGGGTATTACAAAGTCTTATCTAGGCTCCGGAATTTTCGGTATGAAGACTTTGTATGGAAGTCTTAGATTGGGAATCATTCAAATTCAAATGAGTAGAGTACTCCTTGCTCAAAGCCGCTCATGTGTGATTTATATCACAAGACTTGTGATAAGAGAAAAACTTTTCTGCTCGGATACCTTTGTGAAAGAAGAGTAAATGAGGAAGAAACCCAATTTTGATTTGAACCGTTAACAAAAAAAGATGAGAATTAGTTAGAGAATCAAATGAGCTTTTTTGGGGATAGAGGGACTTGAACCCTCACGATTTATAAAGTCGACGGATTTTCCTCTTACTATAAATTTCTTTGTTGTCAGGATTGACACGTAGAATGGGACTCTATCTTCATTCTCATCCGATGGATCGGTTTTTCAAAAGATCTATCAGACGGGGAAGTAAATGCTTTTATTTACTAAAAGAATATTCGATTCTTTCTTCATCGTGAAATCGATTCATAACAATTCTTCCTTTTTTCATAGTCATAAAAGAAAAAGTCGGGTCGTTATGAATATTTTTCATTTTTTTTAGTATTTTATATTGACGTATGTATGCGTATACGTTTATTCTTCATCCTTTTTTGAGTTTCGACGGAAGAGTTCTTGTAACAACGCAAGACAGTCAACTCCATTTTGTTAGAACAGCTTCCATTGAGTCTCTGCACCTATCCTGTATTTATTCTTTCTTTTGGAAAGCAGGAGTTGGCTCAGGATTACCCGTTTTTTGATTCCAGGGTTTCTCTGAATTTGAAAGTTCTCACCTAGTAGGTTTCCCTACTAAGGCTCAACCTAATTAAGTCCGTAGCGTCTACCGATTTCGCCATATCCCCCTTTTATAATTTTTTTAAATCTCAGTGTGATATATCTTCTCCTTTTTTATATTACTCTTTCATACCGTCGAATTCGTTATTCTATAAAAATTTATATACCGTTCATCCTATTTTCTTTCATTTCTAGTGGGAGCTCACATTTGATATGGGCCAATCAAAAAGAATTCTATCGTTTTTTTATCTTCAATTCAACATAGACAGGCATATATTCCTATATATGAACCTTTCTTTTCATTTTCCCACGAAAGTGGGTATACTCAAAGGATCGATTTTTTTTTAGTTTCGAAATCAAAGCATAGGAATGTCTTATTCTGATCTGAATTGAATCTTTATCTTTTATTTTGCTTCATTTAAAAAAAACTGGAATATATAATATATATGGATTCTATATATTATACGACAGGCCTATTCCATTTTTGCCTTTTCTTAGGGTAGCCCTTTATACCGTAAAAGATAGAAAAATAAAATAGAAATGAATCTCGAAGTTAATATTAATTATTAATCTTCTTCTTAACTTAATTAAGAATAAGATATTTTTTATTAATATTAAAACGAAAGATAGGTTGGTAGAGCTAGAACTTATACTTGAAAATGAATAGAATAAATTTGATTCAGTTTATAAGACTATATTCATTCCAATTTTTATAAAAAGAAAAAGATTCTAAAAACGAATAAAAAGCGAATAACTAATATAATTCAATCTCAAATTCGAATTTAATTCAAATTTGTGATAAAAAAAGATAAATGTATTATTCTAATTGTTAGAATTGGAATGTAATAAATAGAAATAAATTCTAGTATAGATTGATATGGTAATCCATATCTTATTTATATACTATATTGAATGTACTGCAATATAGATTTGAAATCTATTTATATTCTATATTTTTTATGAGTTAATAGCTAAGATATATTTTATGGAATTATTATGCATGTAAAGTTTATCTTATGTGAGCCCGCTTAGCTCAGAGGTTAGAGCATCGCATTTGTAATGCGATGGTCATCGGTTCGACTCCGATAGCCGGCTTTTCTCTGAAATTAAAGAAAAAATAACCTTTCCTTTTTCAAAAAAGGTCGACCATTTTTTATGCCATAGAAACTTCCAACTACAAATAAAAGGTCAATGAAAAAGTTAAATCTCGGCAGAAGAGCTCAACTCAGTAAAGGATTGTTTTTCTTATTTTTCTATGTTTTTTATATTATGTTTCTATTCTTTTTTTTTATTTTTTTATATATTCTACTTTGTATAAATTTTATTTTTAAATTCGTAATGAAATTCTTTTTTTATTTAATTAATAAATTGAATTAATATTTAATATATATATCCTAAAATACAATTCCAATAATTTTGAAAAATTAATTACTAAAATATTAAAAAAATATTAAAATGAAATAAAGAAGTCATATTAATACAAAAACAAGTAGCAACTTCGGATACGTACATCTTTCATCTCATTATTCCTTCTAGTGACAGTATTCGTTCTAGGACAATTAAATTAATAGAATACTTCAGTGGATTTCGCTTCATTTATCGTTTAGTTCAGTTTTAATTTCTTTAATTTAAATAAAATGAAATATCAAATCAATAACAATAAATAAGGAGTCTTTATGTCGCGTTACCGAGGGCCTCGTTTCAAAAAAATACGACGTCTGGGGGTTTTACCAGGATTAACTAATAAAAAGCCTAGAGATCTTAGAAACCCTTCACGTTCCGGGAAAAGATCTCAATATCGTATTCGTCTAGAAGAAAAACAAAAATTACGTTTTCATTATGGTATTACAGAACGCCAATTACTTAAATACTTTCGTATCGCTAGAAAAGCGAAAGGGTCAACAGGTCAGGTTTTACTCCAATTACTTGAAATGCGTTTGGACAATATCCTTTTTCGGTTGGGTATGGCTCCGACTATTCCTGGCGCCCGCCAATTAGTTAATCATAGACATGTTTTAGTTAATGATCGTATAGTAGATATACCAAGTTATCGTTGCAAACCCAACGATATTGTTATGGCGAGGGATAAGCAAAAATCCAAAGCTCTCGTTCAAAATTATCTGGATTCATCCCACAGCGAGGAATTGCCAAAACATTTGACTCTTCACCCATTCCCATATAAAGGAGTAGTCAATCAAATAATAGATAATAAGTGGGTCGGTTTGAAAATAAATGAATTGCTAGTCGTAGAATATTATTCCCGTCAAACTTAAGCCTATCTTAAAGAAAAGGGTTTCGAAAAGGTTTCGTAAAAATGAGCCCCCTTTCGCCAAACTAAATTGATTAAGGTTAAGGTGTTTGATCCGGATTTTTCCCATTCATGTATCCTAGATCGACAGAGAGGTTTTTATTTCTTGTCGACCTTATGTCACTATATTCCATTTTTTTACATATTGAAGCAATCAAATTAGAAATAGAAAAGATATCTACCTAGAGTATATACATTAAGAATATATATATAAAGATAGAAAGAAGGATCTACCTCTTGCTTGATTTGTTACGGTCAGCGATGTTGGTAAGTTGGGCGAAGGTACGGAAAGAGAGGGATTCGAACCCTCGGTAAACAAAAGTCTACATAGCAGTTCCAATGCTACGCCTTGAACCACTCGGCCACCTCTCCTACACAACAATTATGACCCAGGAACCGAATGAATAGCGAGTTATTTCTTTTTTTGAGTTGGTTTGGGTTGGCTAGGTAAGGTACAACCAACCAATTTTAACTAAAAAATATCCAAATTTTGATAAAGAGCTTTCCTTCAATTCAAGGCTCGGGGATTCAAAAAAAAAATATTCTTGTGAAAGGCTAAAGTAAAAAGATATATTTTTCATATTTGCGAAGATGATGTTCCGCCCTTTCTATGATATTTATACGGGATTAAATCAATGAGTTGGAAGGAATCAACGGATTGTTGGGTTTATGTTTTTTAAATGATGATTCCATAAAAATTAGGGAATTCCTTTCTTTTAAAGTTTTCACCAAAAAAATCTATTTTTTCATAGATCTCTTACAAATTCATGACTTATCCTGGGGCTATTTGGTTGTGTAGTGTCTACTCACTATGTACATAACACAAACAAAATAAACGGTTATTCTATTGACATTATAGAATAAAAATTCTATTCTTTTTCCCTCCTTCATTGGATCATAACCCAACCAAAGCCTTTCGCCCGAATCCATAGGAACAATTTCCGGATTCGTCAGCTTCGATCAAATAAGACTAGGTCGCCCATTGGTATACTACTTAAAATATTTTGAATTGATTCCTGCACAAAGGAGCAATTTGAGTCTTTGAATATGAGTCGTAGAGCGTTCGTACATTTTTTTGATATAAAATTGGATATTGAATTTTTTTTGATGAATCTTTTTTATGCTATTTCGTATTGTAAATTCCTTTCTTTGGAGGATTATTTTCCCCCTAGTGAGAATCCAAAAAATTTGCGAATGGATTGGTACCTATGCCTAGATCACGTATAAATGGAAATTTTATTGATAAGACCTTTTCAGTTGTGGCCAACATTTTATTACGAATAATTCCAACAACTTCAGGCGAAAAGAAGGCATTTACCTATTACAGAGATGGTGTGATTTGAGTCTTTTTTTTTTTGCCTTTTTTTGACCCCAGTCTTCTTATGCGAAAGACCTCAAATTCGGGATAGAAAGAAAAAAGATTATTATTTTGATAGATTATTGAACTAAATCTACGCTTGTTGAAGGTGAAGTTTAGAAATCGAACAATTCCTTCTGTCGTGTATCCCCGATTAATGCAGCCTCATCTGCTTCCATTATCTATTTGAGTATTGAGCGAAAGGTTATACCTATCGGTTCTGTATTACAGGTAAATCCCACTCTACTAGTCCTAATAGGCAGCATAGGGGAAAAGCACTACACCTAGAAATCAACAAGACAAAAGCTTTGTTAAAAATGACTTACCCCCTTCCTTATCTGGCTTGGGACTAAAAAGAATGGTTGGGCCAACTAATATCCATCTCGTTCGTACCTTGGATACCCATATAACCATCAAAGACTGTTGAAGTGACTAATTCCCGGAAATTAGGGGGCGTTGAGGACAAATAAATAGTTGGAGTTACCATTTCTATCTAGTACCAACACGTTTGATGTTAACAAAAGCTCCCGCGCAGGAAGGTTGGCTAGAAATTTCGTGCAAAAACACTAGCCCCGCTCAATTCATAATGAGAAGAATCGATACATGGAATCAAAAACGATTGAAATATTATCATTATGCATATAAGGGAGGAGCCGTATGAGATGAAAATCTCACGTACGGTTCTGGAACGGAGATTCTTTTAATCGAATGACGACCGTAACGGATGTCGGCTCAATCCGAAGGAAATTATGCGGAAGCTTTACAGAATTATTATGAAGCTATGCGACTAGAAATTGATCCCTACGACCGAAGTTATATACTCTATAACATAGGCCTTATTCACACAAGTAATGGGGACCATACGAAAGCTTTAGAATATTATTTTAGGGCACTTGAACGAAATCCATTCTTACCCCAAGCGTTTAATAATATGGCCGTGATCTGTCATTACGTGCGACTATCTCCACTATAGAAAGATAAAAGGAAAGAAAGACCAAAAAAATATTCTAGTAAATACAAAAAAAAGAAAAAAAAGGCTCTCTACATATACATCGTCAAAAAACAACGATTTTTATGAGCTGTAGCAAGGAACGAAACTTCATATGAGTCGAAAATATGAAGCAATAAGATATGCCTAGATACTTTATTCTATGGATAAAAAATAGAATTGATAGATAAAGAAGCACCGTAAAGATCAATTAACGAGGTTTGGGCCAATACATTAAGAACTGCTTACTTAGGCCATACATAATAGAAGATAGATAAAAGTTAGTAATCCGCTTATGTAATAGAGGCGATCCACTAAGGTATTGAGCAGCGGTGTAGGATCAGATCCCAAAGATAGTAAGCTTTTCTTTCTTATGCAGGAAAGAAAGCCTTTTTCAAGGATTCTATAAAAATTTGGATATGAAACCGAGATAGTTACCTTGCAGAAAATGTTAAAGAAGAAAGGCCCATCCTTTATTCGTCTGAAGGTGGGATAAAAGATAAAACAAAAACGAATTAGAAATCCAAATTAAAGTTTGAAACTCATACAATTAAGTTCTTTTGGTTAACCCGAAACCGAAAAGTGAAATAGATCCATGAGAAATCACATTCCATTCGATAGGTAAAACGGATACTAAAAGAATTTACTGGTTGAGCCGTATGAGTTAGGAAACTCTCAAGTACGGTTCTAAGGGAAGGAATCCTCTATTCCGACCGGGGAGAGCAGGCCATTCGACAGGGAGATTCTGAAATTGCGGAGGCTTGGTTCGATCAAGCCGCTGAGTATTGGAAACAGGCTATAGCGCTTACTCCTGGTAATTATATTGAAGCACATAATTGGTTGAAGATCACGAGGCGTTTCGAATAAAAAATTTCTAATTTTGGATATTCTATTTGTTAGAATTAATGTTCTACCTATGAGGCAAATAAAATAAGATCATTCCTACGGGAAGAACCAATCAAAGAATTTCATTATATCCCTTCTCAGATCATTCTATTTTGACGGGTATTTCGTATGTTTAAAGAAAAACAGATAGAAGACAGAATTTATTTCAATTATGAACAAGTAATACCCCCTTTTTATTCTTTAATACAATACTAAAAAAAAGAAATAATTAATACTTTAACGTGAAAACTTTAATTTTTTATTTATAAAAATAAAACCTTTAAATTTAAATAACTAAGGAAAGGACACTGGGATGGGTCATTAGTAATCACTAATAATAGGAATTACTAGAATTTCTGTAAAACATTAAGGAGTTCTGTCTAAGGCCTTTTAGATAGGAATAAAAAAAGCGTTTTTTACATCAATCCAAAGTCCAGAAAGGGTTTATAATAAGAAAAAGGTCCGTTGAGCGCCTCACGGCTATGTCATAATAGATCCGAACACTTGCCTTAAGATCGACTTCCCGATCATACTTGTTCTAGTGAATAACTACAGAAACTAGAGAGATGGGAAATAGAAGAAAAAGAAACTAATTTTAAATATCTCTCAGAGGTTCATTAATTACTTGACGCTTGGCAGGTCTCTTTGTATGTCGTGGCCGGAAAGAGGAGGACTCAATGATTATTCGTTCGCCGGAACCAGAAGTAAAAATTTTGGTAGATAGGGACCCCGTAAAAACCCTCATTTGAGGAATGGGCCAGACCAGGTCATTTTTCAAGGACAATTGCTAAGGGCCCTGAAACTACCACTTGGATCTGGAATCTACATGCTGATGCTCACGATTTCGATAGCCATACCCAGTGATTTGGAGGAGATCTCTCGAAAAATATTTAGTGCCCATTTCGGTCAACTCTCTATCATCTTTCTTTGGCTGAGTGGCATGTATTTTCACCGGTGCTCGTTTTTCCAACTATGAAGCATGGCTAAGTGATCCTACTCACATTGGCCCTAGTGCCCAAGTGGTTTGGCCGATAGTGGGCCAAGAAATATTGAATGGTGATGTAGGCGGAGGTTTCGAGGAATCCAAATAACCTCCGGGTTTTTCATATTTGGCGAGCTTCTGGAATAACTAGTGAATTACAACTCTATTGTACCGCAATTGGTGCATTGGTCTTTGCGGCGTTGATGCTTTTTGCCGGTTGGTTCCATTATCACAAAGCAGCTCCAAAATTGGCTTGGTTTCAAGATGTGGAATCCATGTTGAATCACCATTTAGCGGGGCTACTAGGACTTGGGTCTCTTTCGTGGGCGGGCATCAAGTACATGTATCTTTGCCGATTAACCAATTTCTAAATGCTGGAGTCGATCCTAAAGAG
>NCTC01004223.1:0-12462 GCA_002319775.1 Fagopyrum tataricum | reverse complement strand
AACATCAACATACATCTATACATGCATCTAATCCTAAGCTAAGGAGGAAGAACAAGAAAGAAGAAGGGAAGGAAGGATGAAGAAGCAAGGAACTCACCACTACTACTGATCTAGGCCAAGACAAGATCACAACCACTATCTCAGCTGGCATCACAAGTTCAGCAACTAAGCACATCATCAACCTCAACAAGGCCACAACACAAATTCTCTTACAAAACCAAGGGAAAACAAGAACAAAATCAAGGAGATGAAGGAGGAAGCAAGAAGGACGTAGGAAGGCTGGAAATGAAGTGATGAAGAAGCCCTTGATGAGCTAAGGAAAAGAATAAGAGGAGGAAAGAGTAAAGCACGGTCAAAGGGTCAACAAAAAGGGCTGCAGCCGCCGGAAACCGCAGGGCGGTTCCCTCAGCCGCAGGGGCGGAACCCGCAGAGGCGGCACACAAGCCGCCGGGGCGGCTAGGCTCGGCAAACGCCAATCTCGGCTAAAGTCAAATCTCGGTCCGAAAGACTAAGGCTCTTACATCTCTCCCCCTAAAAAGAAGTTCCGTCCCAAAACTTATACAATCCCAATAACCCTCGGTCCATATGCCAAGGTTACAACTCTCTCTACCGGAGGCATCACATCTCCGCTCATAAGGTCTCAACCTATATCACTATATAACCCCAAACATAGGCATGGAGGAACTCATCATCTCCAGCAACAAAATCACTATACTAACCAAGACATAGAGGAAAACCATCTCTAGCCAACTATAATCGTATCACAAGGGCGTAGAGGAAAAAACATCTCTAGCCAAATCATCATCACATCACAAAGGCATAGAGGAATAACATCTCTAGCCATAAGACACTCATAACATAAGGGCATGGAGGAAAAAAACATCTCCAACAAATCTATGTCCATCAAAATAGCATGAGGAATAACCATCTCCAGCTAAACCCTAATCGTATCACAATAGCATGGAGGAAAGAACCATCTCCAGCTATACATAATAATCGTACTAGCACAGCAAGATCTAATAAGATCATAATCATATCATAGCTAGCACGAAAATAGACATATCATGGCATATAAGCACCTAAGCACATAATACTCACCAAGATAGTACTAAGATCTACTCGGTGATTCTACTGGTGCACCTATCTCGGCATAGAACTCTGGATAGTTCCTCTAGATACGATCCTCAGTCTCCCATGTAGCCTCATCAGGTCCTCGTCTCGACCACTGTATCCTCAACATAGGAATTTCCTTCGAACGCAGGCGTCTCATACCTCGTTCTAGGACTGCAATAGGGTGCTCAACAAATGTGTGGTCCGGCTCAACCACCAAATCATCATAACTCCCAATGTGTCTCGGATCTGGTATGTACTTCCTCAGCTGAGACACGTGAAATACAAGGTGAAAACCCTCTAATCTCGGAGGCAAAGCCAATCTGTATGCTGCACTCCCAACCCGATCCAGAACCTCGAACGGTCCGACATATCGGGGGCTCAACTTCCCCTTAATGCCAAAACGCCTAACACCTCGTGTCCGAGACACTCTCAGCCACACATGGGCGCCTACTCTGAACTCTAGAGATCTACGCCTCCTATCAGCATATGACTTCTGACGGCTCTGAGCAGTCAGCATCCTCTCTATAATCAATGTTACACGAGCTACATCATCCTTAATCTGATCAGGTGCTAAACCACTAACACTGCTTTGCTCATCCTAGCATAACGGGGTACGACATCTTTGTCCATACAGTGCATCATATGGGGCCATCCCAATCGATGCATGCCAACTATTGTTGTATGAGAACTCAACAAGTGGGAGATGATCCGTCCACACTTGTCCTCAATCCAACACACAAGCTCGTAGCATATCCTCCAGCGTCTGAATGGTCCTCTCTGACTGACTATCTGTCTGAGGATGGAATGCAGTCGTGAAGTGCAAACTCGTCCCCAGGGCACTCTGAATCTGCTGCCAAAATCTCGAGGTAAATCGTCCATCTCTGTCTAAGACGATCGTCCTCGGTACACCATGGAGTCTCACTATCTGCCTAGTGTACTCCTCAACTAGTCTGCTCACTAGCCACGTCTCCCTAATAGGAATGAAACGTGTCGTCTTCGTCAATCTGTCCACTATGACCTAGATGGCATCAAAACTCCGGCTCAACCTCAGTCCAGTCACAAAATCCATGGTGACGTCCTCCCACTTCCTCTGTGGAGCAGGAAGTGGATGGAACTCACCCCCAGGTCTGCTATGCTCTATCTTGACCTGCTGGCAGGTCGCACACTGTGCCACAAAACTGGCTACATCGGGCTTCAGCCCTCCCCACCAATATAAACGTCTCAAATCCTGATACATCTTACTCGCACATGGATGTACAGAGTAAGGTGTACAGTGAGCCTCTTGTAAAATCCTTTGTCTAAACTCTGTATCAGCAGGTACACAAACGCGACCGCGGCGTCTCAAAACCCCATCTACTCCTAGCAGGAAATGTGGTGCCTCATCCCGAGACATCCTCTCTCGAATCCTCATCAGTGTCGGGCAGGTCTCCTGCTTCTGTTGGATTTCACCCAACAGATCAGGAAGAACCTCTAAAGTACGCAGCTGGGCATCCTCATCAGGAAACTGGATGTCCAACTCTAACCAGATCAAGTCTCTCTACAACTGATGTTGAACTGTCAGCCTCGCAATCGCCTACTCTCGAGGCGTCTTCCTGCTCAGGGCATCGACGACAACGTTCGCCTTCCTTGGATGGTACAGAATCTCTAAATCAAAGTCCTTGATCAGCTCGATCCACCTACGCTGGCGGTTATTCAATTCCCCCTGCATGAAAATGTATTTCAAACTCTTATGGTCTGTGAAGATCTGACATGTAGCACCATACAGGTAATGTCTCCAGACCTTTAGTGCATGAACTACCGCTGCCAACTCCAGATCATGAGTCGGGTAGTTCTCCTCATACGTCTTTAGTTGTCGAGACGTATATGCAATCACTCAGCCTCGCTGCATCAATACACATCCCAAGCCTAGCTTGGTAGCATCAGTGTAAACCACGAAATCCTCTGTACCCTCTAGCTGTGCCAAAATAGGAGCAGAAGTCAGACGTCTCTTCAGCTCCTCAAAACTCTGCATATACTGATCAGACCACACAAATCTGGTAGTCTTCCTCAGTAGACTCGTCAGTGGACGGGCAATCACAGAAAATCCCTCCACAAAGCGTCTGTAATAACCGGCTAGGCCAAGGAATCTACGTACTTCCTTGACGTTCGTCGGTGTAGTTCAAGCTGCTACAACCTCTATCTTCGCTGAATCCACCTTGATCCCTTCAGCTGAAACAATATGACCCAGGAATGCTACCTCTGGCATCCAGAACTCACACTTAGAGAACTTAGCGTAAAGTTCTCTATCCTGTAGAATCTGTAATACTGTCCTCAGATGTCCTGCATGTTCCTCTCTATTGCGAGAGTACACCAGGATATCATCAATAAATACCACTACAAACTGATCCAGGAAATCGATGAAGATGCTATTCATCAACTCCATGAAGACTGTTGGGGCATTCGTAAGTCCAAATGGCATCACTACAAACTCGTAGTGTCCATATCGGGTCCGAAATACCGTCCTATGCACATCCTGCTCTCTCACCCTCAGCCGGTGATAACCTGAGCGCAGGTCAATCCTGGAGAACACTGTGGCTCCCTGCAATTGATCTAGCAAATCATCAATACGAGGCAAAGGATACTTGTTCTTAATGGTCACCTTGTTCAGCTCTTTGTAATCAATACACAACCTCGGTGATCCGTCCTTCTTCCGTACGAAGAGTACAGGTGCTCCCCATGGGGACACGCTAGGGCAAATAAAACCCTTCTCTGCCAACTCCTCGAGTTGCTTCTTCAGCTCCAACATCTCGACAGGCGCCATACGATATGGGGCCTTCGAGATGGGTCTCGTACCAGGCTCTAACTCAATTCCAAAATCCACACTCCTCTGAGGCGGCAAGCTGTACGGCTCAGCAAAAACATCTGTGAACTCACAAACAACTGGGATATCCTCTACAGCTGGACTCTCCCCCTCCTTCATGGCATAACACCAGAAGGCATCACAAACCTATGCAATCAGTCTCACTGCCCGTATAACACTAATAACCATGCCTATCTTCCCAAGGTCCCAACCCCGGAAAACCTCTATCTGGCCTAACTCGGTAGAGAGGGTAACAATCCTCCTACCTACATATAAGACTGCAGAGTGTCTATCCATCCAGTCCATACCTAGAATGACTTCTTCATTCTCTAAGGGCAAGACAAAAAAGTCAACTAGTAATAGACGAGTCCCTACGGAAATGGGACAACTATGAATCTCACGGGTACCTCTGACCTTACCACCATCGGGTAACCCTATAATAAAGGGCATCCCCTCAACTGTATCTAGACTCAGACGCTCTACACAGGCATCAGAAATAAAATGCGTAGCACCAGTATCAAATAAGACTCTAACAGGTAAACCATGAATCAGAATGGTACCTGTAGCAGTCGGTGCAGCTGGCTCCTCCGCAGTCCTAAGCTCAAAGACTCGGCCCTGTGGCCCTCTGGTATCAGTGGTGCTCCCACCACGACCTCTGCCTCTACTCGGCCCAGGAGCAGATCCCTGAGTCGTAAGGCGATCTGGGACACTCTCCTGTCCTTGAGTCTGCTGCTGCTGAGGTGGCCTCTGCCCACCTTCCGCTGCACTACCAGGAGAAGAACCCTGCTGAGATGCAGCTCCACCCTGTCGGCGGTAAACGGCTTTGTGACCCTTTCTACCACAGGTAAAACACGTCACTAATGGCCTAGTACACTCTGGTCTCATATGTCCTGGATCACCACAGTTATAACACTGTCGTCCCTTCTTTGTAGTTGGTGCAGATACGGGACGACTTTGGCGTCTCTGACCACGCCCAACACTAGCAGCTCCAGCAGTACCACTGGTCTGCCCAGTACGTTGTCTCTTCTCAAACCCTCCGGCCTGAGAAGCTCTCCTCTGCCCAGCTCTCTCTCTCTCATAATCTGCAGCTCTTTCCTTATAGTCCATCAAGGACTCACAGTGAAAACCCGCCATATAGACTCGGTACCATCCCTCAATCGTCGAAAGAAAAGATAAACATGTTGATCAGCAGGAGGTGCAACTGGACCCAGTAAAGCCAGCTCCTCCTGAAACCTCCTGATGGCCTCTGAGACTGGTACATCATCAAATCCAGCCTCAACAAAGTCGCGCAGTTTCTCCCTCCTCAATGAGGCAGGACAAAAACGCTCTCTAATCATGGTCCTCATCTGGTCATAACTGAGAACCTAACTCCGTACTGACCTCTACCAATGATGTGCCAGATCTCTGAACAGAGTATGCACCAACTATATCTGCCTGTCAGCTGGACATCTGATAGACTCTAAAGCCGAGTCCACATGCCCTATCCACAACTCTACCTCTAACCCCACCTTCCCAGAGAAAGGGGGTACTCCCAACTGATGAAATGCCTTCAACCAACTGTCTGGTCGAGGCCCTCTGTACTCCTCTGGAGCTCTAGCAATCTCAACAGCAGGTGCCGGTACAGGTGCCTGCCTTGGAGGCCTTATCTACCCGTCTGATATACTCTCGGAAGGCTGGTCCCTCCATGGAGACACGATCTGAGCAATCTGACCACGCTCCCTGTGATCCCTGCCTCCCAGTTGCCTCGTTCCCAGTCTCGGGAACGACACTCTCGGCAACGTCGTCGTGAATCTCCTCTGCTGCACGTGGATCAACAACAGAAATCCTACCCCATCCTCTACCTAGAGGGGGTCTACCTCTACCTCGTCCAGCTGTAGGTAGGGCTCTAGTATGAACCATCTGCAAAGGACATAAACCTAGCTTAGAAGGCTATATATATGCCATATGTATAGATATATCTCACACATCACATCAGATAGTATCTATCTATATATATACCTATACTGTCGAAATCTTCAAAGGGATGATGACTTCACGTACACACTAACCCAAAACGTTTGTACTCATTTCAAACAAAAAATCTTTCGAAAAGCCAGACCCCTTTCGGGTTCTGTTTATTTATCTATTTGACCTTTATCGCAGATTACAAGAGCCATTGTTGCCAACCTGGGCTTTGATACCAACTTTGTAACACCCCGAATCCGTAGGACTCGAGGCGCTACTGGGCTAGGATCTCACAATGGATCCTGACCCTAGCCTGACAACAATTTCATTGATCTTACAACAAGGCACAAATAGATTAAAACCAAACCATAAAAACTAAATATATATCTAAAAGGTTATACAAAGTACTGCTGAGTACGGAGCCATCGACATATCACCCTCTCTGGATCACTCTGCAGTTCTCCTAACCTGTAAGGGATCTACAACACGGTATAAAACCGTTAGCTAACCATACACATATATAGAATGAACATAAGCACAATCACATATTAGAAATAATAAACACTTCAGCATGATATCACACATTTACCCGGTTCATTATCTTTATATAAATAATCCATCACTTATACGATATATATATATATATATATATAAGTCGGTATATGAACATAAGAGACACGAGGAATATAACCCTCACCTATGTGGGCTATAGCCAGCTGGAGTGGATCCGGCACACTTCACGTATACCCAATGGGAGTGTTCCATGTCCATCCCGTATACCAAGTCTGACCTATCCACAAAGAACCTCCTAGACTCCCAGCGGGATGTGATAGGGAAAGGTTGTCACGGCCCTACAGTGGGCAATCAATAGACCATAGGTCGGTAATAACAGTATCACATGCTAGCAAGCATAAACATACACCACTCATGCAACATCCAATATAGAGATGACAGCTAAGTAAGTCCTATGGACTTACCTCAATCTCGGAAGTAATCTCAACTATGATCAACTCTCAACCTAGTCCATTCCAATCTAGAGGACAACACAGCCTATACAAGGCATATATATATACATATCAATCTACTATCACACAAAGGGCTCACACCTAGACCCAAGGGATCCATGATCATATCCAACTCGTAAACCTCGATAAAACTAAACCTCAAAGCCATATCTGGCATATTCCGATATCATAATCTTTATCATCCTATTCTCATAAACATGCCTAGCATGGTACTAATTCCCTCATACTAGGAAAGGAAAGGATCTATACTACTCGAGGTAGATCCGGGACAAGACGCATCTGCGTGACAAAGAGACGCAGGGGCGGAGCAAGCAATCCGCAGGCGCGGCAAGACTCAGCCGTAGGCGCGGTGACAGCGGCCGCAGGCACGACGCAGGCGTTGGCCTGGTGCTGGGACAATGGCCGCGGGGGTGGCGGCTTCCGGGCACGGGTGCGGTGACAAGGTACCCGCAGGGGCGCTTTGCTGGACCGCAGGGGCGCTTTGCTGGACCGCGAGGGCGGTGACAGTGCAGAAGATGATCCCGCGGTTCTTCTTTCACTCTTCACGTGATCAATTCACGTCTCTTCCATTCCAGAACCACATACAACCATATACAAACACAAACTAACATCAACATACATCTATACATGCATCTAATCCTAAGCTAAGGAGGAAGAACAAGAAAGAAAGAAGGGAAGGAAGGATGAAGAAGCAAGGAGCTCACCACTACTGCTGGTTTAGGCAAGACAAGATCACAACCACTATCTCAGCTGGCATCACAAGTTCAACAACTAAGCACATCATCAACCTCAGCAAGGCCACAACACAAATTCTCTTCCAAAACCCAAGGGAAAACAAGAACAAAATCAAGGAGATGAAGGAGGAAGCAAGAAGGACGTAGGAAGGCTGGAAATGAAGTGTTGAAGAAGCCCTTGATCAGCTAAGGAAAAGAATAAAAGGAGGAAAGAGTAAAGCACGGGTCAAAGGGTCAACAAAGCCGGCTGCAGCCGTCGGAAACCGCAGGGGCGGTTCCCTGAGCCGCAGGGGCGGCACACAAGCCCGCGGGGGCGGGCTAGGCCAAATCTCGGCCAAAGCCAATCTCGGCTAAAGTCAAATCTCGGTCCGAAAGACTAAGGCTCTTACAGTTGGGGATGCTGATCATGCCTTATTCAACTCCTCCCGCGCGGTGACAAGGCTCTTGTTGTTGCACAACTTCATAAATTGTTTACGAGAGAGAAATCAAATCCTCCATTAGAGTAGAAGAAGGTCAGATATGAGAGCCTCGACAAGTTGTTTGGGAGAGAGAAATCAGAACCGGCATTTGGTTTGAAAAAAAATGGGTTCAAGAATTAAAAAGAATGGTTTCACGGTTTAGCATAGGATATTAATATAAAATTTGAAAGTGGGGCCCTTTACGAGAAATGAGACGGAATAGTAGTGCGGTGTTATTCTACTGACGAAGCTGTTGTAAAGGGTATTTTAAATAAAATAATATTGCATCAAAGATGATGAAAATTAATTTCTTATAGAGGAAAATGTTGGACACCACCTCTTAAATCATTTGCAACTAACCACCCGTTAAATTTGAAATTACCGAAAGCTATGTTTTACAACGGCTTTTGGCACAATAACACCCAACTACTGTTTTGTCCCATTACTCGTGAAAGGGCACAACTTTTGAATATTATCTTAATTTTTTACACTAAACCCTTAAACCATTCTTTTTAATTCTTA
Organism: Fagopyrum tataricum; assembly: GCA_002319775.1. Taxonomy (NCBI): domain Eukaryota; kingdom Viridiplantae; phylum Streptophyta; class Magnoliopsida; order Caryophyllales; family Polygonaceae; genus Fagopyrum; species Fagopyrum tataricum. The sequence goes on along the minus strand of NCTC01004223.1, from coordinate 3,827 downwards.
AACCCATTTTTTCAAACCAAATGCGTGATTTGATTTCTCTCTCCCAAACAACTTCTCGAGTCTCTCAGATCCAACCTTCTTCTACTCTAATTGTGATTATTGGGGAGCACTTGATGTTATCAACTTTTGAAGTTCCTGTGTAGGTAGCATCCTTGTTTTTTTTTTTTTACTTTTCTTAGAGAAAATGAATATTTATGCATGAAAATGAGTTTCATTTGAGTAAGTAAGTGTTCGCTATTTGCAGGCCCCTATAAACTTTTATCAATAATGATAAAAGCTCACAAGTTAGTAAAAACACGGTATGTTTTAAATTTGTAAACAAGACATAAACACCCAAATTGTAGCGAACCCATAGTGTATGGGTCAGTTATAGTTAGGATAAGTATTCCAAGGTCGATCACAGGGACTAAATGTTTGGAATGCAAATGTGATCACAGTTAGCGTAAATCAAAATAAAAGAACGAGGTTGGAAAAGAAGGGAAGAAAGATCAAAGGAGTTTTCAAGGATTTATGTAGAGTTCGCAATCAAATAACATATTTGATTGAAAACTAAGTAAAACAGACAAACGAAATGTTTATCAATAAAGAGAATGCGGATTCCAAAGATTCAAGGTCATTGTTTATACGCACGGACTTAGGAAATCTCTCGAAGGATCTATGGTTAACAAACTTCAGTAAGAACGTTTCTAAACTGATAGTCTATTACCGGGTAAGTCTCAAGACTATCTAGTTCCAAACCAACTATCTATTACCGGGTAAGTCTCAAGGTAGAGAGGTAGGAAATTCTAAACAAACCAAATTCCGAACTAAGGGAAAGATAAACCATTACCGGGTAAGTCTCAGGTATTACCCTACTTAGGAAGGAATCTAGGCACACTCAACCCAATAGAGGTTTTCACATCTATTACCTATGGTCGAACACTCAAGTATCTAAGCGGAACATTACCGGGTAGGTCTCAATTCCGGTCTAGGTTACTAGCTAGATGAATTCTAACTAGGTTCAAGAACAAGCCAACCATTAGGATTTCAAGCTATTCAAACCAAGCATAAAGCACAATTCCATCATAGTCCGGGTATAAACAAATCCCAATTCACCTTGGAACCACAAAGGTTCTAGCCAACAATCGACATTTCAAACGCAATCATCAATCCAATCAATTCAATGGAAGAAGAAATCATCAATCCCAACAATTCAATTGAAGAAGCAATTATCAATTCAATCAATTCAAGAGAGAATGCATAAACAAGAACTAGAATAGAGATTAAAGAAGAAACTCAACTTTATTGATGGGGAATTAGCAAAAGGTCAAATTCCCAAATATTCGCGAAGTTCCTCCAAGCTCAATCAAGTTTAACAATGGCCAACAATGGTGTAGGGCAAAGGGAGAAGAAGAAGGGGAAAAAGCTCTCTCCAAAGGAGCTCGAAATTAGAATGAAACGGGAACAACCGGATATCATTTTAGGGCTTTCCTTTATATCCCGCAACGGGCTGCCCTAAAACAGATCCGAAAATTAAGAAGTAAATCGGTGAACAACGATCTCGGTCGGTGACCGAGATTTTTGAACGTCAGGGCCGAGATTTGCTTCGTGATCCAGCGTTGACGAAATCTCGGTCGGAAATCTCGGTCAAATGTGAAAAATCTCGGCCGAGATGGAACAAATCTCGGCCGAGATGGAACAAATCTCGGCCGAGATCGGGACCGAGATGGGGACCGAGATTCTTCGACATAAACTTCTGATTTTGGATCTCGGTCGAACTGGCTCGAATCTCGGACGAGATGGCTCGGATCTCGGCTGACATTTCTCGGATCTCGGCCGAGATGCCTCGGATCACGGTCGAGATCCACATGATCTCGACCGAGATTGCTCCAATCTCATGCGTTTCGTCTTGGCTCGTCTTTTCCTCCTTTCCCGTGCCTGCGTGATCGCTCCTAAGCGTCCATCCCGAGGCCTGATCCTCAAATGCACCGTTTTAACTCCAAAACACGCCAAAATACCTACAAAGACACCAAAAGTGTGTGTTGACATCTATACTCGCAAAGTTGCATTAAACAAGTATAAAGAACACAACTTAAGGCTAAAACATGCATGCGGGAAAAGGGAAAACTAACTATATGCTCTACTAAACTAGGTCGATAATTCATGTTATCAAAATACCCCATACTTATCTTTGCTTGTCCTCAAGCAAATAATAAATTCAAGGCAAGATAGCATGAATCATCTATGCTAAACAAAAACAAAAACTCTTTTTGGTAGTGCTTCTATTCATGATCACTTTCAGAGTGTAGTCACAAGACTAAAGACATATTTCGATTAAGGTCAAGTAAGATAGGCAAGATATAGGATAATCACCCCTTGCAAGGAATCCAAAATCATCATTTAAACTACCAATGTTTAAAATTCATGAAAAATCCAAGTTTAGGCTATGAAGTCAATTACATGTATGCAAAGATCAATAGGACTTAACAAATAAAGGCCAAGAAACGTGATAAAGGTAGGATGTGTATAGGTAATGTGGTGGAAATTCGGGAAAGAGGAGAACACAAAATTTTTCTTTTCTTTCTTCTTTCTCGACATACATCCTTTCTTTTCATGCATATTTTTTTTTTTTTTTTTTTTTTCTTTTTCTTTTGAGTGAAAGGCATAGGTGCACAATAGCCGAAACCTTGGTGTTCAGTTTCCTTCACGTACCTTACACCAAAGTGCACATACCAAATCATCTCTAGGTAATGTTTTTAAAACTAATCCGACTTTGACAAGACACAAACACCCGATTATGTGAATGGTGCCGAGTTACTCATCTTCATAGCCAACAAAACCCATAGAAAGCTTTTGCTTTCAATTCACATCTCACAAATCAATCAACTTCTTCACATATTGCACATAATTCACTTTTTACAATTAAAAGAACTCATCATATAGCTTCCTACCCCATAATTGTCATTAATTCAATTAAAGCTCAAAATAAACATCGATAGCCAAATAAACATACACAATTTCTTCATTAAGGTCACATCAATCCTAGAACCACAAATTTTTTTGAAATTTTCTAATTTTTTGGATTTTCATATAAAATGCAGTACAAATAAAAGAAACATGTTAAAAGGTATTGCAAGCATCCTACCCCATACTTAAATCTCACATTGTCCCTAATGTGAATAATAAATATGAAGTAAAAACAATACTCACAATGTAAGAATGAAGAAGGCACCTTGTAGTTTATCCCGTAGGCCCGAGACGCCGAGTGCCGGGATTTATTCCTAAGAAAATCCCGAGCCGACTGGTCGTTTTTCCTCTTTTTCAGCGTTCCGACCCTTCGTTCCGGGTTAAAAATGACAAGGGGTCATTTCCGACCCCTCGGTCCGTGTGAGGGACAAGAGGTCAGCTGACCCTTGATCCCACACCTCCTTTCATTCCTTGTCTCTCTCTCTCTCCTCCCTTGCTCACATTTCACGTTACTTCCTCTCATTCACTCTTCTCTTCCCCTCTCTTCTCTTCTCTTCTCCATTCTTGCTTGGACTGTAGACTGCAGTGAAGAAGTTCCAGCTTTGGTTTGGTAAGCTCCTTCCTCTCCCTCCCCTCTCTTCTTGGCTGTTTTCCCTTCTTCTTCTTCCCTCCTTCATCCATGGATATGGATGAAGATCTTGATGAGTTTTGCTCAGCTCTTGATTTGCATGCATAGGTTCTTAGCTTGTTTAGGTCGAGGAGAGGTGCCTAAGACCAGTGGTGGGTGTTTGAGAAAGATCCAGCAAAGAGAGAAGGACGTTGGAGCCAAGGATCCACGATCGAAGACGACGTTCTGCACAGAACCCGCGGGGGCTGCTCAG
>NCTC01004222.1:10000-12489 GCA_002319775.1 Fagopyrum tataricum | reverse complement strand
AGAAAAAATGTCGAGCATATCTCCAATGCCAACATACGAGCCCCGGAGGCTCTATGACGAGGCCAACCCGATCTTCGGGGCACCCATTGGCATGGGGTTTTCTTCTAGGGGTCACATAACATGTGAGGAACATTGCTATGCAAAACAAATCCAGCTTGGAAGAAAAAGTTCCGGGATTATCTTTCCAATGCCATCAATTGAGGCGTCCTGACAAGGCCGTCCGTGACAAGGCCGTGACAAGGCCAGCGCGGTAAGACAAGGCGCGGCAAGCTCCTGACAAGGCCATGACATGGAAGCGCGTCGGGCATGGCTAGGCCATGACAAGGCCAGCGTTCGGCCATGACAAGGCAGCGCCGGCCAGCCATGACATTCGGGCATGACAAGGCCAGCGTCGGCATTCTCGGCCATGACAAGGCCACATGACAAGGCCATGACAAGGTTCGTCGGCCATGACAAGGCCAGCGTCGGGCATGACAAGGCCATGACAAGGCCATGACAAGGTCAGCGTCGGCCATGACAAGGCCAGCGTCGGGCATGACAAGGCCATGACAAGGTCAGCGTCGGCCACTCTCGGCCATGACAAGGCCAGCGTCGGGCAGTCTCGGCCATGACAAGGCCAGCGTCGGGCACAAGGCCATGACAAGGCCATGGGCCATGTCGGGCCATGACAAGGCCAGTCGGCCATGACAAGGCCAGCGTTCTCGGCCATGACAAGGCCAGCGTCGGGTCTCGGCCATTGGCCAGCGTCGGGCAGCCATGACACGGCCAGCGTCGGGCATGACAAGGCCAGCGTCGGCATGACAAGGCCAGCGTCGGGCATGACAAGGCCAGCGCCGGGGCATGACAAGGCCATGACAAGGTCAGCGTCGGCCACTCTCGGCATGACAAGGCCAGCATGACAAGGCCATGACAAGGCCAGCGTCGGCATGGGCCATGACAAGGTCAGCGTCGGCCACTCTCGGCCATGACAGGCCAGCGTCGGCCAGGGCCATGACGGCCAGCGTCGGGCATGACAAGGCCATGACAAGGCCAGCGTCGGGCAGTCTCGGCCATGACAAGGCCAGCGTCGGCCACATGACAAGGCCACATGGGCCAATGACCAATGACAAGGCCAGCGTCGGGCATGACAAGGCCATGACAAGGCCAGCGTCGGCAGGCCATGACAAGGCCAGCACATCGGCCATGACAAGGCCACATCAAGGCCATGACAAACATGACAAGGCCAGCGTCGGCATTCTCGGCCATGACAGGGCCACATGACAAGGCCATGACCATGACAAGGTCACAGGCCATGACCACATCATCACATGACAAGGCCAGCGTCGGGGGCCATCATGACAAGGCCATGACCAGCGTCAGGCCATGACAAGGCATGACAAGGCCATGACCAGCCATGACAAGGCCAGCGTCGGGTCGGCCATGACAAGGCCAGCGTCCATGACAAGGCCATGACAAGGCCAGCGTCGGCAGGCCATGACAAGGCCAGCGTCGGGCACATGCCATGACGGCCAGCGTCGGCCATGACAAGGCCAGCGTCGGGCAATGACCATCGGCCATGACAAGGCCAGCGTCGGGCATTCTCGGCCATGACAAGGCCAGCGTCGGGCATGACAAGGCCATGACAAGGTCAGCGTCGGCCAGGCCATGACAAGGCCAGGCCATGACAAGGCCATGGTCGGGCATGACAAGGCCAGCGTCGGGCATGACAAGGCCAGCGTCGGGCAGTCTCGGCCATGACAAGGCCAGCGTCGGGCCATGACAAGGCCATGACAAGGTCAGCGTCGGCCACTCTCGGCCATGACAAGGCCAGCGTCGGGCATGACAAGGCCATGACAAGGTCAGCGTCGGCCGTCGGCCATGACAAGGCCAGCGTCGGGTCTCGGCCATGACAAGGCCAGCGTTGACAAGGCCATTGGCCATGACAAGGCCAGGCCATGACAAGGCCAGCGTCGGGCACTCGGCCATGACAAGGCCAGCGTCGGGCATGACAAGGCCATGACAAGGTCACATGACCAGGGGCCATGACAAGGCCAGGCATGACAAGGCCAACATTTGGCCATGACAAGGCCAGCGTCGGGGGCCACATGACAAGGCCAGCGTCGGGCAGGCCATGACAAGGCCAGCGTCGGGCATGACAAGGCCATGACCAAGGCCATGACAGGCCAGCGTGTGGCCATGACAACAAGCCATGACAAGGGCCAGCGGTCGGATTCTCGGCATGACAAGGCCAGCGTCGGGCATGACAAGGCCATGACAAGGCCATGACAAGGCCATGACAAGGCCAGCGTCGGGCAGTCTCGGCCATGACAAGGCCAGCGTCGGGCATTCTCGGCCATGACAAGGCCAGCGTCGGGCATGACAAGGCCATGACAAGGTCACCGTCGGCCATGACAGGGTCACCGTCGGGCATTCTCGGCCATGACAAGGCCAGCGTCGGGCATGACAAGGCCAGCGTCGGGCAGTCTCGGCCATGACAAGGCCAGCGTCGG
>NCTC01004221.1:0-12499 GCA_002319775.1 Fagopyrum tataricum | reverse complement strand
GAACTGCCAGCACCGACCTGCAAACTTCTTCACCCCTCGCTCACTCCCCGTCATTTTGCTACCCCTACTCCGAGAACTCGAAACCCCGGAGGTCTCAGCTTTCCTGCTCCACCTACCGCGCCTCGGGTTGTTCGTTGACGTCTCTGCTACCACCTCGCCGCCTCAGTCACTCTGATCTCCCTCCCTGCCAGGTACCACGCCGGTGAGTCCCACCCTTGTCTCGACTCAGTTGGGCATGGCGTTAAGCCACCCATACCCGTGAATTTTAACGATTTGGACCGATCTTTAAACTCTGCATATGGTGATGACTGCAATCCGTAAGTTTAGAAGTGAATTGAAAGGCTGTTGCGTTCTGTTGTGTGTGCAGTAGAAGGATCGACTTGGGTCGTCTGACACGCGAAGGAAGTTAGCGTGAAATTTCGTAAGTTAACTTTCCACTGGTCTACTCAGTGATCAGATACCACCGAGAGTAAATAATTTGACTGTTGTGTGCTTGCCGCAGGTCGCGAACTTGCTATTCCAATCCTATACCATTTATCTAGTCGCTCCTCTTAAGCCGATCCCGGTTAGTTCGAATCCGAGCCTTTCGATTAAATTAATTCCGTTAAGTTTTACAATAATTTATAGAGGTGGTTAACGTTTAGACGCATGCTAATAAATCGTATATATTAAGATAAATATTGGATTAATGAAGGATACATATCGGTGTAGAAGACGGAACCTTAAGTTAGCGGAATTGGATAAAATGCACTTAGGGGATCATAACGAAAATAATGTGTAGGCGAACGATCGTTAATCATAGATTTTGGGATGTCTTCCGAGTTGAGTACGAACTAATAAGATGGTGAAACAAAGAATAAGAAATGGCGATTGGATGTGTAAGTCCCCAAATCGAAATGGGAAAGAAGATCAGGGTATTGAATCTAGACGTCATACCCTTATTGCGGGAATGATAAGTGAAAGGAATTTAAGATTGGAATGGTTCTAAGAATGGGTAATTTATGGAACAGGATAATCGGATCTTTAGTAGGCAAGATCGCGAGACTTTGAGACCAGTACGGTTAAGGTGAGTTCGTAGGACTCACTTAGTTACCGTTTTATACTAAGTGTGCATTTGAGTGGTGTATACTATATTATGAGAAATAAAATGAACGGATTAGATCACGGTACTTTGTTGTTAAGTAAGGCACAAGTGTATGATAACGTGCCGTAACCGTCGGTCCGGGCAGATGGTGCCGGAGGATTACCCCGCGACCAGTCCAAAAGGTATACGGGAAGAGGTACATACACCAACCCTACTGGTTTACGGGGACGGGGGCAGGAGTCGGGAGACTCTTGTGTTACAAGATAAGATGGAAATTAGACTGGATCAAGTCACGTAATGAAAAGATAATAAATCGGGATCTGTGTGTGCATGTTGAGTGATTTATTGTATATGCCCTTGTGTGTGTTTGTGCTCTAGTGACACTTTATTATTAGAATTGTAGCTAACGGTTTATACCGTGTTGATAGATGATGCAGGTTAGATATCTACCAAGAGATTTAGAGTGAAAAGTGGTCAGCCAGGGTTTCCGTACTAGGATCGGGTGTTCGATTATTTATTTCAGTTATTTATTTCCTTAGTTGACTTTTACTGTTAGACTTACTCGTCCTAGAGATTGGGTGTGTTATGTTGGTCAAGTCTTATTACGTTGAGTACTTTATTTAAAGATTTACCATTTTAATATTTGTGCCTTGTTGCAAGGTCCGTTGTAAAATTGTTGTCAAACTATGGTCGGGACCCATTGTGAGGTCCTAGCCACTAACGCCCCGGATTCCAAAATTTGGGGTGTTACATTTCCCTTGTACGCTTTGGTAAAATGCGGCAAAAAAAAAAAAGAGGAAAATTCAGCAATAGACCCCAAAGGAGGCATATGTAAGAGCCTTAGCCGCCCCTGCGTGTGAGGGAGGCCAACCCTGCGGCTCATCCGTGTTTCCGTCCCTGCGGTCCTGGCTGCCGCCCTGCGGGTTCCGGCGGCTGCAGCCGTCTTTTTTTTGACTCTTTGACCCGTGCTTTACTCTTTACCTTTCTTAATCTTTGCCTTGGCTGATCAAGGGCTTGTTCTTCACTTTCCTTCCAGCTTCCCACGTCCCTAGCTTCCCTTGCTTCCCTTTGACCTTGATCTTGGTTTTGAAAGAGTTTGGCTTGAGTTTTGTGTGGGTAGTGGCTATTGTTGTTGGTTGTGTGCATGCTGAGCTTGGAAGCCAGCCTGGAGGTGTGTGAGCTCTTCTCTACAGCTAGGACCACAAGAGTGGTAAGCAATCTTGCTCCTTCTTCTTTCTTTCCTTGGATTCAATCTCTTAGCTTAGGTTTAGATGCATGTATAGGTGTGTATTGATGTTTGTATGTGTATGTATATGTATGTGCTTGAACCTGGATGAGAGAAGACGTGTGTGATCACGTGAAGAGCTGAGGAGAAATCGCAGAATCGTTTCCTGCGTTGTCGCCGCCCCGCGGCTACCGTGTCGTAGCGCTTGCGTCGTGCCAGCGGCGTGCCTGCGTTTGCCAGCGTTCCTTGTCACCGCTCCCGCGGCTACGTTCCGCCGCGCCTGCGTCACATGTGTTCCGCCCCTGCGTCTCTCCTTCACGCAGGTGCGTCTTGTTCCGGTTCTACCTAGAGTTAGGTAGATCCTTTCCTTTCCTAGTATGAGCGTTAGTAGCATGCTAGGTACGAGTATAAGGTTAGAATGAGGTTGAGTACGGTATCGTTTATGCCGGTTACGGCTTTGAGGTTTACGAGTTGGAATATGATCCTTATGGATCCCTTGGGTCTAGGTGTGACCCTGTTATGCATATGAGTGTGATATATGTGTTATACCTTGCTTAGGCGGAGTTGACCTCCAGAGCGGAGCTGTGTGAGTTTGAGTTGAGACTCCCGAGGTTGAGGTAAGTCCATAGGCTTACTTAGTTGCCATCTCTATATTGGATGTTGCATGAGTGGTGTATGTTTATGCTTGATAGTATGTGCTATTATGTTTACCGACCTATGGTATAGTGACTGCCCATTGTAGGGTTGTGACAGCTTTGCCCTGTCCTCCCGCGTGGAGACAGGGAGGTTCTCTGCGGACAGGCCAGATATGGAAGTGGGACGGGCACTTGCTCCACTCCCATAGGGTACACGGGAAGTGTGACCAGATCACCACTCCAGCTGGCAACCTCCCCGAGAGGCGAGGGTTATACTCCTCGTGTCACATATGTTCATATTGATATTTATATATATACGATTTGTGTGTTGGACCACTTATATAAAGATAATGAACCGGGGTAAATGTTGTGATATCATGTTGAAGTGCTTAGTATTCTGATATGTGATTGTGCTTATGCTCATTCTTTTATATGTGTATGGTTAGCTAACGGTTTCATACCGTGTTGTAGATCTTTACAGGTTAGGAGAACTGGCAGGGTGATCCAGAGAGGGTGATCCGCTGAGGGCTCCGTACACTGGGATTATTATCGTGGGATATGGGATATTTGATGTACGGTTATATGTCTATTTTTGTACTCAAGCGGGTACTTATGTATTACTTTTGGGATTTATATATCAGTTTTACGTTTTGTATTTAATCTATCGGTGCCTTGTTGTAAGATTTCAGTGAAATTGTTGTCAGGCTAGGGTCAGGATCCATTGTGAGATCCTTAGCCCAGTAGCACCTCGAGTCCTACGGATTTGGGGTGTTACAAAGTTGGTATCAGAGCCCAGGTTGACACAATGGCACTAGTAATTCTGCAATAAAGTTCGAATAGATAAATAAACAGAACCCGAAAGGGGTCTGACTTTTCAAAGGTTTTGGTTTTGAAATGAGTACAAAATGTTTTGGGATATCGTGTACGTGAGCCATCGCCCCTCTGAAGATCTCGACATATATATATATATTATTTATATATATATTATATATAGGATATAATCTGTTGTGATTGATTGATATATACATATGGCATATATAATAGCCTTCTGAGTTAGGTTTACGTCCTCTGCAAGATGGTTCAGACTAGAGCCTTACCTGCAGCTGGACGGGGGTAGAGGTAGACCCCTCTAGGTAGAAGACGGGGTAGGACTTCCGCTGTAGATCCACGCGCAGCGGAAGAGATTCATGAAGATGTTGCTGAGAGTGTTGCTCCTTGAGACTGGGAACAGCGTAGCTAGGAGACAGGGTTCACAACGAGTCCAATTAGATGGCTCGGATAATGTCTTTATGGAGGGACCAGCGTTCCGCGAGTATATCCGTCAAAGTGACTGAGGCTGCCAGAGCGGGTAGACCTATTCCGGATCTGCCAAGTACATGAGGGGTCAGGCTGAGAGATCCCATACAGTTACTCAGGTGCAGAGGGTACCGGCACTTGCTGCTGAGATTGCTAGAGTTTATAGAGGAGCATCGAGGGCCTCGACCAGATAGTTGGTTGAAGGCATTTCATCAGATGGGAGTACCCCCTTTCTCTGGGAAGGTGGGTTAGACGTAGAGGTGTGGATCGGACACTGTAGACTCTGCTCTGGAGTCTATTCGATGTCTAGCTGACAGAAAGGTAGAGTTGGTACAGAGTCTGTTCCGGAGAGTTAGCACATCACTGGTGGAGATCTGTACGAGTACATGGTTACCAGTTATTGAGCAGATGAAGACGATGATCAGAGAGCGTTTCTGCCCTGCCTCATTGAGGAGGGAGAAACTACGTGATTTTATGGAGGCTGGCTTCGAGGATGTACCAGTCTCCGAGGCCATCAGGAGGTTTCAGGAGGAGCTGGCTTTGCTGGGACCAGCTGCACCTTCTGCTGATCAGCACGTATATATGTTTTCCCGACGACTGAGGGATGCTACCAGAGCCTACATGGCCGGGTTTCACTGTGAATCTTTTGATGGACTATCAGGACAGAGCCGGCCGATTATGAGCGAGAGCGGGACTAGTCAGGGGAGAGCTTTCTCGGACGGAGGGTCTGAGAAGAGGCAGTCGTACTGGCAGGCCAGTGGTACTACTGGAGCTGCTAGGTGCAGGGCGAGATTAGAGTCGCCAGAGTCATTCCTTATCTGCACCAGTTACAGATAAGGGACGACAGTGCTACAACTGTGAGGGGTATGGACATATATACGATCAGAGTGTACGAGGCAGACAGTGATTTGTTACATATGTGGTGGACGAGGACACAGAGCTGTCTTTTTGAAGACAGGGTGGATCTTCATCTCGGCAGGGTTCTTTCCCTGCCAATGCAGCGGGAGGTGGGCAGAGACCACCTCAGCAGCAGCAGATACAGGGACAACAGAGAGTCCTAGATCGTTTTTACTACTCAGGGATCTGCTCCTGGGTTGAGTAGAGGCGGAGGCCGTGGCGGGAATGCCACGGATACCAGAGGAGCTCAGGATAGAGTCTTTTGAGCTGAGAAGTGCAGAAGAGCCAACTACACCGACTGTTACAGGTACCATTCTGATTCATGGTTTACCTGTCAGAGTTTTATTTGATATGGGTGCTACGCACTCTTTTATATCTGATGCCTATGGGGAGTGTTTGGTTTTGGTTTTTGGTTTGACTGAGGGGACACCCTTCCATATCGGGTTACCCGATGGTAGTAGGGTCTAGAGGTACCCATGAGATTCGTGATTGTCCCATTTCTGTAGGAGACCCGTGTTTTACTAGTTGACTTCTCCGTCATGCCATTAGAGGCATGAAGAAGTCATACTAGGTATGGATTGGATGGATAGACTTTCTGTCAGTCTTAGATATAGGTCGGAGGACTGTTACCCTCTCTACCGAGTTAGGACAGATAGAGGTTTTCCGAGGATGGGACCTTGGAAAATCTGGTATGGTTATCAGTGCGATACGAGTAGCTAGACTGTTTGCTCAGAGATGTGAGGCCTTCTGGTGTTATGCCATGAAGGAGGGGAAGAGTCCACAGCATTAGAGGATATTCAGTGGTCTGTGAGTTTGCAGATGTGTTTGCTGAGCTGTCCAGTTTGCCGCCTCAGAGGGAGTGTGGAACTTTGGTATCAAGTTAGAGCCTGGTACGAGGCAGATCTCAAAGGCCCATATCGGATGGCGCCTGTTGCGATGTTGGAGCTGAAGAAGCAACTTGAGGAGTTGGCCGAGAAGGGTTTTATTCACCATAGTGTATCTCCATGGGGAGCATCTGTCCTCTTAGTACGGAAGAAGGACGGATCGTTTGAGACTGTGTAGTGATTACAAAGAGCTGAACAAGGTGACCATTAAGAACAAGTATCCATTGCCGTGTATGGATGACTTGTTGGATCAGCTTCACGGAGCGACAGTATTTTCCAGGATGGGACCTGCGCTCAGGATATCACCAGCTGAGGGTGAGAGAGAGGAACATGCAAGACAACTGAGGACTGTGTTACAGTTTTTACGGAATAGAGAACTTTATGCTAAGTTTTCTAAGTGCGAGCTTTGGGACGCCAGAGGTAGAATTCCTGGGTCATGTGGTATCAGCTGAAGGAATTAAAGTGGACTCGGCCAAGATTGAGGGCAGTAGCAGCATGGACTACAACCGACGAACGTCAAGGAAGTACGTAGCTTCTTGGCCTAGCCGGTTATTACAGACGCTTTGTGGGAGGGCTTTTTCTGTGATTGCCCGTCCATGACGAGTTTGCTGAGGAAGACAACCAGATTGGTTGTGGTCTGATCAGTGTATGCAGAGTTTTAAGGAGCTGAAGAGACGTTCTGACTTCTGCTCCTGTTTGGGCACAGCCAGAGGAGATAGAGGGATTTGGTCTGATTAGAGTTGGACTTTCGGTTTCCGGATGAGGATGCCCGGCTGAGTACTTTAGAGGTTCTACCTGATCTGTTGAGAGAGATCCAACAGAAGCAGGAGACCTGCCAGATCTTGATGAGGGTACGAGATAGGATGTCTCGGGATGAGACACCACAGTTCCTGCTAGGGAGCAGAGGGAGTTTGAAGACGCTCGTGGTCGCGTCTGTGTACCTGCTGATACAGAGCTGAGACAGAGATTTTTACAGAAGGCTTACTGTACACCTTACTCTGTACATTCAGGTACGGGTAAGATGTGTCAGGACTTGAGACGTTTATATTGGTGGAAAGGGTTGAAGCCGATGTGGCCGATTTTGTGACACAGTGTGCGACTGCCAGGCAGGTCAAGATAGAAGCATTGCAGACCTAGAGGTGAGCTCCATCCACTTCCGGTTCCACAAGAGGAAGTGGGAGGACGTCACCATGGGATTTTGTGATTGGACTGAGGCTGAGCCGGAGTTTTGATACCATTTGGGTCATAGTGGACCGATTGACGAAGACGGCACGCTTCATTCCTATTAGAGAGACGTGGCCGGTGAGACAGATTAGCTGAGGAGTACACTAGGTAGATAGTGAGACTCCATGGTGTACCGAGGACGATCGTCTCAGACCGAGATAGACGATTTACCTCGAGGTTCTGGCAGCAGATACAGACTGCCTGGAGACGAGTTTATATTTTATTACTGCGTTCCATCCTCAGACAGATGGTCAGTCAGAGAGGACCATCCAGACGCTAAAGAATATGCTGCGAGTTTATGTTTTAGTATGCATCTATTGGGATGGCCCTTATGAGGCACTGTATGAGCAGAGCAGTGACAGTGATTTGATACCTGATCAGGTTCAGGATGATGGGATTCGAGTAGCCCTGGTTAAAGAATGATTGCTGACTGTGCAGAGCCGTCAGAGGTCGTATACAGATAGGAGGCGTAGACCTCTAGAATTCAGAATTGGAGCCTAGTATGGCTGAGAGTGTCTCCGACACGAGGTGTTAGATGCTTTGACATTAAGAAGAAGTTGAGAGCGCAGCTTACAGATAATCCTGTCTTCGAGATTCGAGGATTTACCCTGGGTTTCATGTGTCTCAGCTGAGGGACTACATACCAGCTCCGAGACACACTGTGAGTTATGATGATTTGGTGGTTGAGCCGGACCACATCTGTATCAAGCATTCTATTATCGTCCTAGGCAGAGGCATGAGATGTCTGCGTTTATAGAACATTCCTGTGTTGAGAATACAGTGGTTGAGACGAGAACCTGATGAGGCTTCGGGAGAGACTGAGAATAGTATCCAGAGGAACTATCCAGAGTTATAAGCGGGGATAGATATACATATAGGATCCAGGAGTAAGTCTTAGGACTAGCCTGAGGAGCGATATGATTTTGTGCATATGTGCTTATGTGCTTATATGCTATGCTATGTTTATTTTTCGTGCTAGCTATGATGTGTTTATGATCTTACTAGATGTTGTGCTAGTACGACTGTTAGGTATAGCTGGAGATGGTTCTTGGAGACCTCCATGCTATTGTGATACGACTGTTAGGGATAGCTGGAGATGGTTCCTACCTCCATGCTATTTTGATGGACATAGTTTGGATGGAGATGTCTTCTCCATGCCCCGATGATAGTTTGGCTAGAGATATCCCTCTATGCCCCAGATAGTAGTGTGATCTTTTGAGGTATAGTGTCATATGGGTTGATACCTTATGTACGAGATATGATACCTCCGATAGAGAGAGTGTATCCCGGTTTTGTGTTTGAGTGCTTTCGGAGTTTGTACAAGTTTCGGGACGAAACTTGTTTTTAGGGGGGTGAGGTGTAAGAGCCTTAGCCTTTGGAGCCACTTTTGGCCTTAGCCGCCCCTGCGTGTGAGGGAGGCCGCCCCTGCGGCTCATCCGTGTTTCCGCCCCTGCGGTCCTGGCTGCCGCCCCTGCGGGTTCCGGCGGCTGCAGCCGTCTTCTTTGACTCTTTGACCCGTGCTTTACTCTTTACCTTTCTTAATCTTTGCCTTGGCTGATCAAGGGCTTTTTCTTCACTTTCCTTCCAGCTTCCCACGTCCTAGCTTCCCTTGCTTCCCTTTGACCTTGATCTTGGTTTTGAAAGAGTTTGGCTTGAGTTTTGTGTGGGTAGTGGCTGTTGTTGTTGGTTGTGTGCATGCTGAGCTTGGAAGCCAGCCTGGAGGTGTGTGAGCTCTTCTCTGCACTAGGACCACAAGAGTGGTAAGCAATCTTGCTCCTTCTTCTTTCTTTCCTTGGATTCAATCTCTTAGCTTAGGTTTAGATGCATGTATAGGTGTGTATTGATGTTTGTATGTGTATGTATATGTATGTGCTTGAACCTGGATGAGAGAAGACGTGTGTGATCACGTGAAGAGCTGAGGAGAAATCGCAGAATCGTTTCCTGCGTTGTCGCCGCCCCGCGGCCTAGAGTCACCGCCCCCGCGGCTACCGTGTCGTAGCGCCTGCCAGCGGCGTGCCTGCGTTTGCCAGCGTTCCTTGTCACCGCTCCCGCGGCTACGTTCCGCCGCGCCTGCGGTCACATGTGTTCCGCCCCTGCGTCTCTCCTTCACGCAGGTGCGTCTTGTTCCGGTTCTACCTAGAGTTAGGTAGATCCTTTCCTTTCCTAGTATGAGCGTTAGTAGCATGCTAGGTACGAGTATAAGGTTAGAATGAGGTTGAGTACGGTATCGTTTATGCCGGTTACGGCTTTGAGGTTTACGAGTTGGAATATGATCCTTATGGATCCCTTGGGTCTAGGTGTGACCCTGTTATGCATATGAGTGTGATATATGTGTTATACCTTGCTTAGGCGGAGTTGACCTCCAGAGCGGAGCTGTGTGAGTTTGAGTTGAGACTCCCGAGGTTGAGGTAAGTCCATAGGACTTACTTAGTTTGCCATCTCTATATTGGATGTTGCCATGAGTGGTGTATGTTTATGCTTGATAGTATGTGCTATTATGTTTACCGACCTATGGTATAGTGACTGCCCATTGTAGGGCTGTGACAGCTTTGCCCTGTCCTCCCGCGTGGAGACAGGGAGGTTCTCTGCGGACAGGCCAGATATGGAAGTGGGACGGGCACTTGCTCCACTCCCATAGGGTACACGGGAAGTGTGACCAGATCACCACTCTAGCTGGCAACCTCCCCGAGAGGCGAGGGTTATACTCCTGTGTCACATATGTTCATATTGATATTTATATATATACGATTTGTGTGTTGGACCACTTATATAAAGATAATGAACGGGTAAATGTGTGATATCATGTTGAAGTGCTTAGTATTCTGATATGTGATTGTGCTTATGCTCATTCTTTTATATGTGTATGGTTAGCTAACGGTTTCATACCGTGTTGTAGATCTTTACAGGTTAGGAGAACTGCAGGGTGATCCAGAGAGGGTGATCCGCTGAGGGCTCCGTACACTGGGATTATTATCGTGGGATATGGGATATTTGATGTACGGTTATATGTATCTTTTGTACTCAGCGGTACTTATGTATTACCTTTTGGGATTTATATATCAGTTTTACGTTTTGTATTTAATCTATCGGTGCCTTGTTGTAAGATTCAGTGAAATTGTTGTCAGGCTAGGGTCAGGATCCATTGTGAGATCCTAGCCGAGTAGCACCTCGAGTCCTACGGATTTGGGGTGTTACACAAGATATTCAATGATCGAGGGGGATTCAAACCAACATATATTCCCAATCTTCTTTATGGACCCATCTTTGTACGTTGTGGTGGAGCAATGGGAACATAAACTGCACATCCGAATATTTTTAGATGTGATATATTAGGCTCCTTACCAAACACTAATTGCAATGGGATTGTTCATTATTTTCACTTGGTCTTATTCGGATCAAGGCTGTAGCATGCAATATCGCATGCCCCCAAGCAGATGGTGGTAATTTTGATTTCATCAATAATGGTCTAGCGATTAATTGTAATCTCTTTATTAATGATTCAGCAAGACCATTTTGTGTGTGAACATGAGCTACTGGATGCTCCACATCAATCCCAATTGACATGCAAAAGTCATTGAATGTTTGGGATGTGAATTCTCCTGCATTGTCAAACCGAATTTTCTTTATTGTATAATCCGGAAATTGAGCTCTCAAACGGATTATTTGAGCAAGGAGTTTAGCAAGGCCGCATTTCTAGTCGATAATAGACTTACATTGTGACCATCTTGTAGATGCGTCAATTAATACCATAAAGTATCGAAATGGACCGCACGTTGGAGCAATTGGTCACAATATATCTCCTTGTATCCTTTCCAAAATGCAGGAGTCTCACTCGTAACCTTACTTTTTAGAAGGTCTAATGATAAGCTTTCCGAGTGAGCAAGACGCACATTTAATATGACTTGACGGCATAACTTTCATGTTTTAGTGGGTGTCCAATTGAACCCTTTATATTTTGTGCATCATTATTGACCCGGGTGACCCAATCGGTCATGCCATAGTGTAAATTCAACTCGGTCATCCGACCGTTTGTTAGAAATCACATTAGCCTCAACCGGATGAATATATGTTTCATATAATCCGGAGGCTTGTCCTTGCATTTTTTCAAGGATCCTTTTCTTATCACATTCATGTGTTGTGATGCACAAATATTCTCTCCCATTTTCATTCATGGTTTCCATATGAAACCCATTTTGACGCACATCCTTAAAGCTCAAAAAAATTCTTCGAGATTTACTCGAATATAATGCGTCATTTATTATTATTTTTGTTCCCTTCGGGAGTAGAACAAGAGCTCTTCCGGAGCCTTCGATGAGTCTAGCCACACCAAAATATTGTATTCACATTGCCCTTAAAGGGTTTCAAATCCGTGAATACTCTTTTATTTCTCAAGATGGTATTTGTGGTGGCACTATCCACAAGACATTGCTCATTCTCATCGAGTCTTTTCTTTAGAAGATTCCATGTTTACTCTATAAAGAAAGAAGCATAAATAAATTAAGCCATTAAAAATAAACTTATTTTATATTAAGATAACCATATTTTAAATAGTCATTGAAAGAAAACATTACAATGCATTACATCATATTATATATTATTATGCAATAAGGAAAAAAAAAACACAAGTTCATAAACCGAAAAAAACTTTAGTCCAAGGCACATGCATCGTCATTCTCAAAGTTGAGAAAGTGAGAGATATCTAGGCTGGTCATGGGTGAACTACCAACACCTTCATTTTCCACGAAGTTGGTTTCACTAGCCTTTTCTTTGTTTCTTTCGGCCTGATAAGCATCCACCAAATGTGAAGTTGTACGGCATATTTTTGCCCAATGACCAGCTATGCCACATCGGTAGCAAACAGTTCTTGGCTTGTGAGAGGGTCCTTTTTGACCCGCCTGGACCTTTAGCTTATCATTCCCTTGTAACAATAGTTACTACCTCGATTGTAATGACGACCATCATTATAGCCTTGCTACGGCCACGACCGCGGCCACGACGGGCCACACGACCGCCAGGATCACCACGACCTCGGCCACGGCTATTATAGTGCCATGACGGTTGCCCACTTTCTTTGTAATTCTTGTCTTTTTCCTCGGATGCCTTGTCAGTGGCATTGACTTCGAACTGCTATTGATCCCGTGGGTCTGAGGTTGTGGTTTCTCATTAGGAGCTCATTATTCTTTTCCGCCACCAACAATACTTTCAAAGAGGTCTGAGTACCTCTTGAAACCTCTCTCCCGGTATTGTTGTTGAA
>NCTC01004220.1:0-12503 GCA_002319775.1 Fagopyrum tataricum | reverse complement strand
TCAAAGTTGTGCTGACAAGGCTCGGACCAGACGAACCTGGTAGACTTCCTCAGCAAGGAAGTGAGCGGTCGTGCAATCACGGAGAAACCCTCAACTAAACGGCGGTAGTATCCCGCTAAGCCCAAGAAACTACGCACCTCCTTGACCGTCCTTGGAGGCGGCCATGAGGAAACTGACTCTATCTTCGCCGGGTCAACCATGACACCCTCGGCAGAAACTATATGACCCAAAAATGCCACCTCGGACATCCAAAACTCGCACTTAGAGAGCTTAGCGTAAAGCTCTCTATCCTGGAGAACTCGAAGCACCGTCCTCAGGTGTCCCTCATGCTCCTCCCTACTCCGGGAGTAGACTAAGATGTCGTCTATAAACACTTCCACGAACTGGTCCAAGAAGTCGATGAAGATGCCGTTCATCGACTCCATGAAGACGGCGGGTGCATTCGTGAGCCCAAATGGCATCACGACAAACTCATAATGGCCGTATCTCATCCTGAATGCCGTCTTCGGCATGTCCTCCTCTCTCGATTGAGACACTTGAAACGCCGGGTGAACGCCCTCTACTCTTGGCGGTCATGCCAACCGATAAAACACTTTCCCAACTTGCGCTAAGATCTCAAAAAGGTCCGATGTATCGGAAACTCAACTTCCTTCTCGGGTCTTTCTCATTACAACATTTCCATGATCTTTCTTCTTTGCTCGTCTCTAACAAAGAAGATCGAACTTCCAATTTACACCGTTGGCTTTGGTTCTTGTCAAACCAAACTTTGATGTTACGTTTCCTCAATTCTTGTTGCAAGTTCTAAGTAATGAAGGAAACACTTTGCTTCACACTGCTTCTACTAACGAGACACGTATGCTATAACTTTTACATCGTCTCTCCATAATCAATCAAGACCATGTCTTGAAGAATCACTTGTACCCTCAAACCGATCATACCTCGAGGCAAATTAAAAACAGTTGCACCAATGAATCTCCTCTTAACTCTCAACAACTCCATTGTCCAATTTCGTCCCACTCAATACTTCATCGTCATCCGGAGTAGGTTAGCCATAGGTGGTGTTACTTGGAGAATCTCTCCACAAATCCGGTAATGATCGGCACATCCAAGAAAACTTGTAACTTCTTTCACATCCTTCGGGGGTTGTCATCCCGAGACAACTGGTCATACAACTTCTCTCTTCTTCGAGAGTAGACCAAAAATGTCTTATTCGGGGCAATTAGTAAGCCCATATGGAATCACTACAACTCGTAGTGACCATGGTTTGTCCGGAATGCCGTGTTTGCAATATCCCAGTCTCGACTTCTCAATTGGTGACAATCAAACCTTAACTCGATTTTAGAAGAGACCACCGACCCTTGCAACCGGTCGAGTAGATCATCTATACGTGGTAAGGAGGTACTTATTCTTCCTTGTCATCTTGTTCGGCTCATTGTAATCGATGTACAAGTGGAGATAACCGTCTCTCTTTCCGCAAACTAGTGTTCTCCATAACAACTTCAAATCAAGAGTTTAAGATATATTCTAAGTTCTTGTTATCGTTCCTTTATAATCCCACAGCCTGGTTACTCTCCCCCACACTCATCCATAGACCACCCGCACATGCGCGTTCTCGGTTGTCACCAATTAGCTGATAACTGACCTTCTCTCATGTCAATGACTTACCATTCTTCTATGCTTCCATGTTACCATTCTCATGAAGGCTACCCTCTCGGGGTACTCTACCTTAAACTCCGTTAGCTCATTCTTCATTCAACGCTTCCTTTTCCTTCAACGAGATAAATATACCCGCCTTGGCATTGTTGAGTCACATGACTCGCCTTCATAGGCTTAACCGTGCTTCATGATATCTTGTAAGTGCGTCTTCTCAAAATCTCTAACGTTAGTTAGCATCCACGTGTTGCTCTCATCTTCTTAGATCATCATTTATACATACTTCCTCCTTTTTGGCGTTTCTTCGCCTTATCGTCATAACGGAATCCGGTCAACTCCGCATGAATCCCCATCTTGTCATTCTTCTCATAACTCTCGTAATGTTGACTCTTCACTTAATGGTACCTCGTAAGCTTAACTCACGGTATCTTACATCCTTCACACTTTGTTCGATCACGTTCTCATCTTGACTCCAAAGCTTAGGAGCGTCTAAGGAAAGCTTCACTTCTCGTGATGGAACACCGCCTTTAACCTTGTTAGAATGCACCCATCTCCTCCTCGAATCGCATCTTTAGTTGTCCACGCGTCTTCTCGAAGAACTTAAGTTTGTTATCTCCATTGTTCTCGTCGTACGTAGTCCTCAAACACGGTAGCTCCAATGGACGCTCCCCTGGTCCTGGCAGATGGAGAACTCTGCACCCGGACCTCCCAACCAGCCTCGGGAACGATGCTCTCGGCGACGTCCTCTACGGGAACCTTAACTACTGGTGGATCCACAACTGGCGGGTCCGCAATGGGGATACATCCCCGAGCTCTCGCGCCTGGAGGTCTTCCTACTCGTCCCCGTATCGGGACGGTAGGAGAAAGAGGGGGTCTACCCCTGGCGGATCCTGCGTAAGCGGTAGCTCTCGTACGTGCCATCTAATAGCGTATGACGTTTACTTATGTATAAATACATAGGTAATAATTACGATCTCGGTATGATAAAAATTTTAAAGGCATAAAGGTAAGCATGATCACAATATACATCCAAGGCATACAAGCCCAAAACATCCTAAGGTCACATGTACATACAAATCCAAAAACATCCTAAGGCCATATATTAATAACTACATAATAATATACATACATACATCAACTCTAGAGATCTAAGTCGCCGAGGTTTGCGGAAGGAGTGGTGGTCCCGTACATTCTAACCCAAACCCGACTCATGCACGTGATTTTGAAAACGAAAAGTCAGAACCCGTGTGGATTTTGTTTATTCCTCATTCAGCCTTTAAAAAGATTGCGAGTGCCATTGTTGTGAACCTAGGGCTCTGATACCACTTTTGTAACACCCCAAATCCACGGGACTCAGGATGCTACGGGCGAGACCTCACAATGGGTCCCGACCCTTAGCCTGACAAAAATTTCACCGGACCTTTCCAACAAGGCACAAATAAAGGCAAAACTCAAAATCGTTTATAATGTATGCGAGAATGAAAAGTAAGAATACAAAGTGGAAACTCAGCCGAGTCCTCACAACGACATAACTCCGATACGGACATCTAAACCGTACAATAAAATCCGCAAACCAACAATACAAAAACATAACCCAAAAACGTTCCCGTCCTATAATGTACGGAGACCCCGGCTGTCCACTCCTCCACCTCACTCGGCGGCGTCCCTAACCTACAAGGCATCTACACAACGGTTTAAAACCGTTAGCTCATATTCGAAGCATTAAAAAAGAGGTGAAGGCACACACACACATACATCAACATAACACAAAACATACAAGTCCGGTTTATTATCTTTTTATTATTAAGTCATATCCTGTTCTAATTCAACTTAGGTTTGTGACACGAGAACCACCGTGGTCTCGCCTCGGTCCCTACTTACCGGCAAGGAATGGTACTGATGCATCCGACCGTCTACCCGCTCGGGCTAGTCGCCGAGAACCTCCTAGACTCTCGCAAGAGCTAGACAGATGATGTCACCGCCCGTTATCATACACTTGGGCCAAAATAATATAAGGTCGGTGGTCCTATTTACCGGTTTAGTTATGATAACATAAACAAGAACACAACAACACACACCACCAACACGCATCAATGCTAATACGTAAAATACGAGCTAAGTAAGTCCGGAGACTTACCTCGTCACCACACTCAAATCACCACACTCTCGCTTCCTTAAGGAGGAAGCCCACAACCTGCTCACAAGAGATATGCATATCAAAACCCACTCAACTCAAAAAGTCTAAGACTTCTACACAAATGATCTACGCAAGATCATTTGACTCTCATTCTAGGACCGCATCCTAGAATCTATCATACTCACATCTCACTCAACGCATGAGGAGATCTCTCAACAGCCTACTAACTCTCATATGATCATACTCAACAGCCAAGAACAAGGTAAAAGCCTAGAAGGTCCATCATGCTCAACAAACTCATAACCATCACTACATCGAGCCTTAAAGGCTCCTAGGTTCACAATCACTAAGTGGTATCTCAAGCTACTCTAGATCCATCCTAGGCATGCTACTAACATGATACAACTACTAAGCTAAGGAATGAACGAAGGGGAAGGAGGAGAGGAACCTTCTGTCGAAGAAACGCAGACGCGGAGTCAAGCTGGCGTCCCGGCGGAGCAGACGCCGCCCCTGCGGATCGTTGGCGCCGCCCCTGCGGCCCTCTGGCGGAGCAGGAACCGCACCTGCGGTGGCAGAAGCCGCCCCTGCGGCGCTCTGGCATCCTGGAACCGCCCTGCGTGATCTGGAGCCGCCCCTGCGGTTGTGCTGAGCCGCCCCCGCGGTTTCGCTGCAGAAGCTCGGCTTCGATCGTGGATCCTTGGCTCTAATGTCCTCCTCTCCTTGCTGGGTCTTCTCCAAACACCAACCAATGGTCTTGAACTCCTCTCCACGACCTAATCGAGCTAAGAACACATGCATGCAAGGATTTGAGTAAAAACTTCTCAAAAGCTTCATCCATGGCCATGGATGAAGGAGGAAAGAAGAAAGGGGAAAACAACAAAGAAGAAGAAGGAAGGAAGAGGAAGAGCTTACCACACTTGATTTGGATTTCCTCCACAACAGTCCACACACCAAGATCTTCAATAAAAATGGAAGAAGAGAAGAGAGAGCCAAGAGGGGAAGAGAGGAAGATGATGAACATGAAAGAGAAAAGTCAAGAGTGAAAGAGGGAGGGGACAAGGCTGCCAAGGAGGAGAGGGGACAACTGCCATCTTGTCACTTTTGCTTGGAACGAGGGGTCGGAAATGACCTCTTGTCACCTCAGCTCGGAACGAAGGGTCGGAAAGCGGAAAGGGAATAACGACGGGTCGGCTCGGGATTTTAGGAATAAATCCCGGCACTCGGCACCTCATGCCTGCGGGAAGATCTATAAAACGCTCTAAGTCCGGAATAAAATTCCGGGCGTTACAAAAATCCTCATAAATTGTTAGATTCTTGAATCAATCTAATCAAGATAAGCTGCATCTGATCCTTGAAACAATACCTTAAACTTTGTTGAAGCTTCCTACTCAAGGTTGCCGTAAGTGTCATTTCCAGATACAGAGGGCCAATAGTAACTCAATCATCCTATCGAACAGTAAACGGAAAGACGATCATTAACAATATTAATTGCGTAAAAATGTACCGATCGAATTTTCGGTTGCAATTGAGGTCGACAATATAATGTCAACTTGAAGAAACGACAATATGTATATATACTGATGAAACAAAAAGTAATAGTTTAAAATTACCCTAGATGGAATATGGTGAAACAAAAAGTAAATGTTTAAAATTACCCTAGATGGAATACGGTGAGACAAAAAAAGTATTTTATGGGTGTTTGAGCTTAATTTTAGTAATATTAGATGTCCCGAGAAGGACTTCAGAACGTAAACATCCTCAAAAGGACTTGTAGACTCAAACATGAATGAAAATACCAATCATTGCTTATCATAATCAGGGTTTCCATGTTGCATTTAGGAAGACTACTACACTATATTTAGAAGATCTTGCTGACATTCTAAGAAGATCTTGAAGATTAGATCATTGTTCTATTTTAGGATATTGTAATCTAGAATATCTTAATATATCGTTTTGTATTTTATAGTCTAGATTTACAACGATTTTATACTAACCAATTTGGTTAGGATATTATTTTATCTTTATGATTACATATACAAGGGTTAGCCTAGCGTTAATGTGGAAACTTAACATACATTCATACATTACGGGAAAGACAATAAACCAAGAAGAAGTGTCTATAGATGCATGAAGAAGACGAAGCATCCGAATCTTGTGTAAGAGGACTAATTTATGAGTGGCATTAGATAAGGTTATCTAGGTTCGAAGGAGTGTAATTGAAAACTACTGTGTGACCAAGATAGATTATAAATAAGCTTACATTGAAGTCCGATCTAGCAAAGCTAGGAAAAGAGTGATTTTTATCTCAATTTACTAGTTGGTACATTGAGGTTTCCACCATAAGTCATTGTGTTAATTTTGGGTAAATTACACAAATTTCTGGAATTACACAAAAATAACCCATACTTCTTATTTTCTATGACCCATATTTCTGGAATTTACAAATGCGCCCCAAATGGTTAATTACAGGAAACAACACGAAGTTTCCATTTACAAGAAAGACCCAAACTTTTGAAAGGTCACAAAATGCTATGAATTGAATAATTACAAAATATGGCCTTAATTTATAATTACATAAAATGTCCCAACCATTTATAATTATATTTAATGGCCCGAGTTTTAACAAATGGAGTTAAACTTGTGCGGTTGACTTGTTTAGGTTCTTAGATGCACGTTTGGATGATAAGATAGTCTTTGTGAACTCCGATACACGAGATTCTACGTTGTTTGACTTTGAGACTTACTTGATTGCTTGAATTGTTATTGGTGATTATTAAGTCCTTCTTTTTGCGGTAAGTCATACTGACTTACTTAACCGCCATTCTATTTCAGGTTAAGTTTGTCATTGATTGTGAGTAGGACTTATTTTATTATTATATTTGATCTCTTTATATGTTTGCAAACGTTTAAAGTTAAAATTTGTGATGAACTTATTACCTTTAGGGTTTAGATAATACTTTTGGTTTCAATGTGAGTAGTCGAGAGTTATATTTATACTGCTTCTGCATTGATTGAGATAGTTGGATATATAGTTGGGTTGGAGACCAACATATACAGTTATGATTGGGACCGTGACAGTTATAGTTATGACAAAGACTTAATAAATAGAATGATGATTGAAATTATGATAGATAGATTTATAGTTGAGACTGCAGTATATAGAGTTATGGTTGAGATTATGACAGACACAATGGGGTTGAGATTATGACAGACATATTTGTGATTGAGATTATGGTAGATTGATTTATGTTTGAGATTGTGAGTTGTGTTGATAATAGGGTAGTTGGTTATGTTACGCACTGACATTTACACCTATAGGGTAATTTGTTATGTTATGCACTGATAGTTATGCCTCAAGAGACCCATTTGTGATGGATGGGTATGAGATATTGGAATGAGTTAATTAGTTTTGTTACACACTGACTAGTTAAGCCTAGAGGGTATAAGAGCCTTAGTCTTTAGGGGCTGAGCCAAAGCTAGCCGCCCCTGCGGGTCCATAGGGACGCCCCTGCGGGTGTCCTGTGTTCCGCCCCTGCAGCTCAGGGAGTCCGCCCCTGCGGTTTCCTGCGGCTGCAGCCGGCATTGTTGACTCGTGACCATGCTTTACTCTTCATCTTTCCTTATAATCATTTATTTGCTTCAAGATGAAGGGTTCCTTCATCATTCTCTAGCTACCTCACGATCTCTTCTCTCCTTCCTTCTCCTTGGATCTTCTTCTTGAGTTTTCCTTGGGTTACAAGAAAGTTTATGTGGTTTGATGATGATGATGATGTGTGGATGTTGATGCTGAGCTTTGAGAGCCAGCTGAGGTGTTGGTGTTGATCTTTCCTTCTGCATAGGATCACAGCAATGGTAAGCTCTTCTCTTTTTTTCTTTCTTTCCTCCTTTCTTTCTTTCTTTTTTTCCTTTCCTTCTCTTTTAGCTTAGGATTTCCACAAGATCGAATCTTGTGTTAGATCTTCTAGGAATGTATTGACATTCATATGGATATATATGTGTATGTGTATGTTTGTTGGATGATGAAGACGTGAACAATTGAGTGAAGAGTTGAAGAAAAGTCAGGAATCACATTTTGCACTGTCACCGCCCCTGCGCCTCAATGCCGCCTCCCCTGCGCCACCTCTGTCGTCGCCCCTGCGTGGGAGTGCCGCCGCGCCTGCGCCTCCCAGTGCTTCTGTAACACCCCGAATCCGTAGGACTCGAGGTGCTACTATACTAGGATCTCACAATGGATCCTGACTCTAGCCTGACAACAAGTTAAGTGGATCTTACAACAAGGCACAGGCGCAGGCGCTGGGAGCGTGGCCGCAGGGGCGGAAGCTTCTGGCACGGGTGCGGTGACAAGGCTCCCGCAGGGGCGGCAGTTTCCAGACGCGGGGGCGGCGACTCTGCAAAACGTAGAGTCCCGACTTCTCTTTCCCTCTTCACGTGATCAGATCACGTCTTCTCCATTCCAATCCACAAACATACATAAACATACACATTCTAACATCAATATACATTCCATACATCTACTCCTAAGCTAAGGAAGATGGAATCAAAGAAAGAAAGAAGAGAAGAAGAAGAATGGAGCTTACCACTGTTGTGGTCTAGGCAAGGGAAGATCACAACCAACCTCACTGGCTTCGAAGCTAAGCAACACACATCAAGCTCATCAACATCATCAACCACACACAAACTCTTTCAAACTCTAAGGAAGAACAAGATCAAGATCAAGAAGGAGAGAAGGGAAAAGCAAGAATGACGTGAGAAGCTGAAGAAAGAAGTGAAGAAGAAACCCTTGCTCCCAAGGTAAGAAGAGGTAAGGAAGAGAGTAAAGCACGAGTCAACCGGTCAACAAAGTCGGCTGCAGCCGCAAGAAACCGCAGGGGCGCGCGGCTCCCTGAACCCGCGGGTGCGGCTAAGGCCAAAAGACTAAGGCTCTTACATCTCTCTCCCCCCTAAAAACAAGTTTCGTCCCGAAACTTGTAAAATCCTCAAACCACTCGGACTCAAAAGCCGAGGTACAACTCTCTATAACCTCAAACACAAGCATGAAGGAAATCATCAACTCCAACAACAAAATCACTATCCAAGGCATAGAGGAAAACCATCTCTAGCCAAACCATAATCACATCACAAGGCATAGAGGAAAACCATCTCTAGCCGTATCAACATCACATAACAGAAGGGCATGGAGGAAAAACATCCCCAACAAAACTATGTCCACCAAAATAGCATGGAAGAACAACCATCTCCAGCTAAATCCTAATCATATCACAATAGCATGGAGGAAAGAACCATCTCCAGCTATAAACAATCGCACTAGCATAGCAAGATCTAATAAGATCACACATCACATCACAACTAGTACGACAATAAACATATCATAGCATATAAGCACATAAGCATAACACTCACCAAGATAGTACTAAGATCTACTCGTCGATCCTACTGGTACATCTATCTCGGCATAGAACTCTGGATAGTTCCTCTGGATACTATGCTCAGTCTCTCATGTAGCCTCATCAGGTCCTCGTCTCGACCATTGTATCCTCAACATAGGAATGTCCTTTGAACGCAGGCGTCTCATACCTCATTCTAGGACTACAATCGGATGCTCAACAAAGGTGTGATCCGGCTCAACCACCAAATCATCATAACTCACTATATGTCTCGGATCTGGTATGTACTCCCTCAACTGAGACACGTGAAACACAGGGTGAACACCCTCTAATCTCGGAGGCAAAGCTAACCTGTATGCTATGCTCCCAACCCGGTCTAGAATCTCGAACGGTCCGACATATCGGGGGCTCAACTTCCCCTTAATGCCAAATCATCTAACACCTCGTGTCGGAGACACTCTCAGCCACACATGGGCTCCTACTCTGAACTCTAGAGGTCTACGCCTCCTATCTGCATAAGACTTCTGACGGCTTTGTGCGATCAGCATCCGCTCTCTAATCAGTGTTACTCGAGCCACATCATCCTGAATCTGATCAGGTGTCAAACCACTAACACTGCTCTGCTAATCCCATCATAACGGAGTACGACATCTCTGTCCATACAGTGCTTCATATGGGGCCATCCCAATAGATGCATGCCAGCTGTTGTTGTATGAGAACTCAACTAGTGGGAGATGATCCGTCCACACTTGTCCCCAATCCAACACACAAGCTCGCAGCATATCCTCCAGTGTCTGAATGGTCCTCTCTCACTGACCATCTGTCTCTGGATGGAATGCAGTAGTAAAGTGCAAACTCGTCCCCAGGGCAGTCTGAATCTGCTGCCAAAACCTCGAGGTAAATCGTCCATCTCTGTCTGAGACGATTGTCCTCGGTACACCATGGAGTCTCACTATCTGCCTAGTGTACTCCTCAGCCAATCTACTCACTGGCCACGTTTCCCGGATAGGGATAAAACGTGCCGTCTTCGTTAATCTGTCCACTATAACCTAAATAGCATCAAAACTCCGGCTCAGTCTCAGCCTAGTCACAAAGTCCATGGTGACGTCCTCCCACTTCCTCTGTGGAACAGGAAGTGGATGGAGTTCACCTCTAGGTCTTAAATGCTCTATCTTGACCTGCTGACAGGTCGCACATTGTTCCAAAAATCTGGCCACATCGGGCTTCAGCCCTCCCCACCAATATAAACGTCTCTAGTCCTGGTACATCTTACTCGTACCTGGGTATACTGAATAAGGCGTACAGTGAGCCTCCTGTAAAATCCTCTGGCGTAGATCCGCATCAGCGGGTACACAGACGCGACCACGGCGTCTTAACACTCCATCTGCTCCTAGCAGGAACTGTGGTGCCTCATCCCGAGACATCCTCTCTCGGATCCTCATCGGTGTCGGGCAGGTCCCTTGCTTCGTTGGATCTCACCCAACATATCAGGAAGAACCTCTAAAGTACTCAATTGGGCATCTCATCAGGAAACTGGATGTGCAGCTCTAACCAGACCAGGTCTCTCTGCAACTGATGTTGAACTTTCAGCCTCGCAATCGCTTGCTCTCGAGGTGTCTTACTGCTCAGGGCGTCGGCGACAACGTTCGCCTTCCCTGGATGATACAGAATCTCCAGATCAAAATCCTTGATCAGCTCAAGCCATCTACGCTGGCGGTTATTCAATTCCCGCTGCGTGAAAATATACTTTAGACTCTTATGATCTGTGAAGATCTGACATGTAGCTCCATACAAGTAATGTCTCCAAATCTTCAATGCATGAACTACCGCTACCAACTCCAGATCATGAGTCGGGTAGTTCTCCTCATATGTCTTAAGCTGTCTAGACGGATATGCAATCACTCTGCCTCGCTGCATCAAAACACATCCCAAGCCTAGCTTGGATGCATCACTGTAAACCACAAAATTCTCTGTACCCTCTAGGTGTGCCAAAATAGGAGAAAAAGTCAAACGTCTCTTCAGTTCCTCAAAACTCTGCATACACTGCTCAAACCACACAATCCTGGTAGTCTTCCTCAGTAGACTCGTTAGTGGACGGGCAATCACAGAAAATCCCTCCACAAAGCGTCGATAATAACCAGCTAGGCCAAGGAAGCTACGTACTTCCTTGACGTTCGTTGGTGTCGTCTAGGCTGCTACTGACTCTATCTTCGCTGGATCCACCTTGATCCCTTCAGCTGAAACAACATGACCCAGGAATGCTACCTCTGGCATCCAGAACTCACACTTAGAGAACTTAGCATAAAGTTCTCTATCCCGTAAAACCTGCAATACAGTCCTCAGTGGCCTTGCATGCTCCTCTCTGGTGCGAGAGTACACCAGAATATCATCTATGAAGACCACCACAAACTGATCCAGGAAGTCGATGAATATACTGTTCATCAACTCCATAAAAACTGTTGGGGCATTCGTAAGCCCAAATGGCATCACTACAAACTCGTAGTGTCCATATCTGGTCCGGAATGTTGTCTTGTGCACATCCTGCTCTCTCACCCTCATCTGGTGATACCCTGAACGCAGGTCAATCCTAGAAAACACAGTCACTCCTTGAAGTTGATCTAACAAATCATCAATACGAGGCAGTGGATACTTGTTCTTGATGGTCACCTTGTTCAGCTCTTTGTAGTCTATAAACAGTCTCAACGATCCGTCCTTCTTCCGTACGAAGAGGATAGGTGCTCCCCATGGGGATACGCTACGGCGGATAAAACCCTTCACAGCCAACTCCTCGAGTTGCTTCTTCAGCTCTAACATCTCGACAGGCGCCATCCTGTATGGGGCCTTCGAGATCGGTCTCGTACCAGGCTCTAAATCAATGCCAAAATCCACACTTCTCTGAGGCGGCAAACTGGACGGCTCAGCAAATACATCTGCAAAATCACAGACAATTGGGATATCCTCTAGTGTTGGACTCTCCCCCTCCTTCATGGCATAACACCAGAAGGCCTCACAACCCTATGCAATTAGTCTAGCTGCTCGTATCACACTTATAACCATACCTTATTTTCCAAGGTCTCAGCCTCGGAAAACCTCTATCGGTCCTAACTCGGTAGAGAGGGTAACAATCCTCCTACCTACATCTAAGACTGCTTGATGCCTATCCATCGAATCCATACCTAAAATGACTTCTTCATGCTCTAATGACATGACAAAGAAGTCAACATGTAGCACACGGGTCCCTACAGAAATGGGACAGTCACGAATCTCGCGGGTACCTCTAACCCTACTACCATCGGGTAACCCTATAATAAAGGGTATCCCCTCAATCG
>NCTC01004219.1:0-12510 GCA_002319775.1 Fagopyrum tataricum | reverse complement strand
GTGGCTCTTGGCCGCGGGGGCGGCGATAGTGCAGAACGACACTTCGCAGCTTCTCTTCGGCTCGTCACTTGATCAATTACGTCTTCAATCATCCAAAACCAAATACAAACATATACATACACGTTCCAACATCAAACTAGGATCAACATACATCTAAACCTAAGGCTAAAGAGACGGAATCAAAGAAGAAGAGAAGGAGAAGAACAAGCACTCACCACTGTAGAAGGTTATAGGCTGCAGGGAGGATCATCAAACACCAAGGCTAGCTTTCAAGCACAACAAAACACACACTAGCATCAGCACACAACCACAAGTACACTTCCAAAGCCAACTCCAAGGAAAACAAGAACAAGCTCACAAGGGAAGAAGGATAAGCAAGGTGGACGTAGTTAGCTGTAGAAGTGAAGTGAAGAAGTGAAACCCTTGCTCAGCAAGGTAAGAGAAGGTAAGGTAAGAAGGTAAAGCACGGGTCAAGGAAGTCAACAAAACCGGCTGCAGCCGCCGTAACCCGCAGGGGCGGATCACAGGGCCGCAGGGGCGGAACCCG
This sequence comes from Fagopyrum tataricum, assembly GCA_002319775.1. NCBI lineage: Eukaryota > Viridiplantae > Streptophyta > Magnoliopsida > Caryophyllales > Polygonaceae > Fagopyrum > Fagopyrum tataricum. The sequence goes on along the minus strand of NCTC01004219.1, from coordinate 11,963 downwards.
CAGGGGCGGCATACGTGCCCGCGGGTGCGGCAAGGTCAATCTCGGCCAAAGTCAATCTCGGATATGGTCCGATCTCGGTCCGAAAGAAAAGGGCTCTCACACCAATATAGTCTATCTCAAATGTTATTGATTGGTAGAGGATACCGTAAGATTCGGTTAATCATACTTTGAGGTATTACTTATCTAAGGGTGTTTGATATCTTATTTTGGTCCGAATTGTTATTTGTCATTAGCAAGCTTACAATGTATTTTTCATTTATTGTTTGTAAACTTGGAGCGTATTGTTCTAGTGGGAGTTCAACTATCCAAGGGTCTTTCCAGAGTCTGATTGTTTGTCCATCACTTACTCTCCGAACAAATCCCTTTTCAAACTCTAGTCTTAGTTTCATCAGTTATTTCCATTGTCATGAGGTGTTCGATTTAAATTTATAGGACCATAAGTTATTTCCTATCAAGTATTTTTCTTGTATGATTTTGACCCAAATGTTATCTGATTCTGCCATTATTTTTCATAGTAGCTTCATTTGCAGAGCTTTATTCATATCTTCCTCTTTTCTTATTCGTATACCTCCTTTAGTATTTGGTCTACATATTCTTTCTCAGCTTATTAGTGGATGGAAATTTGGGCCTTTGTTCCAGAAGAATTGCCTATTGATTTTGTCAAGCTCCCTGTGTATGGTTGTCGGTAGCATGAAACTTTTCATGATATAATTTGGTTTATCATTAAGGTTTTCATTTATTAGAACAAGTCGGCCTTCTTGGGAAAGGGTTGTTGCTTTCTATTTGGTTAGTTGTTGTCTAGATCTTCATATGACGTCTTCAAATGTAGACTTATTCACCCGTCCGTTAATAATTGGGCATCCCAAATATTTTTCCAAGCAAGTGCATGATATTATTCTTAGGTTTTTTTTATATTATCCTTTTGCTTACACCATCGACATTGTTTGTGGCTTGGAATGCCGATTTGTGGTAGTTTACTTTTTGGCCCGAAATTTGGCAATATTTGGATAGTATTTCGATAATTTGGCTGCAAGGTGTATTTGTTGCTTTGGTAAATATGATTATATTATCTACAAGTGCTAAAAATGGGATAATTGTTCCAGACCTTGTGATTGGAAAACCAATACTTTTCCTATTGTCGTTGCTTGCTTTTTGGATGTTCTTGGCTATTACTTCGCCTTCAAGATTGAATAATAATGGTGATAGGGGATCCCCTTGTCTGAGACCATGTTTTGGAAAGAACATTTTGGTTGAATTGTCATTTATATGAGCGAGTATGAGAATGTTGAGAAACATTCCTCGATCCATCCGGTAAATTTACTGGAAAAACCAAATTTTCGTAGAACTTGAAGCAAAAAATGTCATTCGATTCTATCATATGCTTTTTCCATATCTAATTTTATCGCTACATAGCCTTCTTTACCTTTCTTAGATTTGAAGCCAGGAAAAATTTCGTGGCTATTAGAACATTGTCATGAATTGAACTTTTTTGGATGAAGGCTCCCTAAAGAGGGTAAATAAGTTTCGGGATGACTTTTTTCAATCTTTAGGTTAGGATCTTTGCTATGATTTTGTATATTGTTGAGCATAGACTAATTGGTCTGTAGTGGTTTGTAGCAGTTGGATTATCCTCTTTCAGGATCAAGGTAATGAATGTGTGGTTAATTTGTTTTAGAATTTTCCGTGTTCTATAGAAGCTCTTGACAACTCTGGAGACAGACTGGCCTATGATGTGCCAATATTTTTTAAAGAAGCCAACAGACATTCCATCCGGTCCTAGAGATTTATCTCTACCAATATTAAAGATTGCATCTCTAATTTCCACATTTGTGAATGGTTTTGTCATATCAATATTTTCTTCCTCGGTTATTTCCTTCTCAATAAACTCTAGTTGCTTTTTCATTTCAGATGTGTTTATAGGGGAGGCCTTAAATCTTGTTTCATAATCATGGAGGAACTCCTTTGCGATGTCCTCTTCTGTGGCTAGGATTGTTCCATCATTTTTGGTAATTTTCCTATGTTCTTATGGTTCCTTCTACCTATCGCCTTTATGTGGTGAAATTTAGTGTTTTTGTCACCTAGTTTGAGCGAATTTGATTTAACACTACACAAAGCCCAACTTGCTCCTACTCCCTTCTCGTTGCCTCTCCTCCATGGTTAGAATCACAACCGCCGCCAGCGCTATCTCCTTCTCCCTACAACTCCGATCGCTCCGCTGAAGCAACTTCCACATCCCATGGTCAATAAGAAAATTTGTCCTACCCTCCTCCAACAACCGCAATGATCTCCATTGGTCATCTCAGGCTCCTCCTATCTCTCTTCAGCAGGACGTGGACCGGCTGTTTTGAAATCGGAAGAAGCAACTAGCCATCCCGACCTTCGCAGAGCGGAAGAACCCAACGGAATCGGTGTGAGCTGTTGCTTCCTCCCCTTGTTAACCATGTAGCAACTCACTCCCCTTTCCACTGGTGTAGGTCAACTGCAGACTCGTTCGGAATCTCTCACACCCAGAGGAAGTAGAAGGGCCGACTCCCTCTCATGCTCTTAGCTTGGGACATTGGTGAGTTCATGAAACTTCCTTCCTACCTCCTTACTTTCCCAGCTATCGTAAGACCCTGGAGGAAACCTTAACCACCTCTATACTCACATAGGATCCCTCGAGAACCAATTTGTTGCTCCCCTATGCTTGTAACAAGGTGTTGATTCTAGTTTTCGATCTAGTGAACAACCAACTTCGGGGTTCAATTTAGGTATGTTATACTTTTTTTTTACGGTTGAACTTTGGATATGTTATAGATAGGATATGTTAGTTTATGATGTTAAATTATTAGGAAGATCCAACGGTTGGATCGAGTTTTATAACCTTCCAAATTTTGGGTGAGAATGTAGTTTCAGGAGTTACATGTTAGTATTGTGACTTTTGGGATTTTGTGTAGACTTGTGGATTTGGATTTTCGGACTTTTGATTCTCTAGTACGTTGTACTCATTGCCTAGTATGTATAAGTTTTATTTCGGAATTTTTGGAGAACGTTTGACTTAGTTAAATCCAGGTCAAAGTATCGAGTTATCTAGGTGACGTTTAATACTTTCTTTTGAATCTTTTCTTCTTGAATTTGATGTTCGGGAACCTTTAGTACTCGTTTAGGGTCGTTTAATGGATATTAGATGTAGTTAGGTGTTTTTCGGAAGTTTAGAGACTCGTTTGACCGTTTTAGAATTTTAAGGAAATTCGGGGTCAAAACCGTAATTTCCTTAAAAGTAAGATTTTGGGAACTTAGGATGTAAGTTGAGTACACCTCAAACCCGTTATGGATATTTTAGGGTTGTGAGATGTTGTTGGACAATAGTGAGGGACCTAGACCGTTTTGGGAGCTTTTTGAAATTATAGGAAAATTAAGGGTTTAGGTAAAACTTAGGGTTTTGACCGTTCTTTCTTTCCAGAACTTCCCGTTTGGTCTAGAAGCTTTATAAAGATTCTTAGAGGTTATTTCAGATGCTTAGACGTTTCCGTTTTCACCAGGTAGACGAAATCACATACGAACGGAGCGGGATTTTAGCGAGTTTGGATATCGGACTAGTTCAGGTAAGTCGTATGACTTCCTTAGCCAACTATTCTTGTGTTAGCATGTATTGATAAAATGGTGATTGTTGAGTTTTTATTAATTATAGATTGACTAGGACGGCGTTACCTTTTATTAGACCCAAGTGTACGCATAACGGTTCATAGCATCACTGCTCATTCACTGCCCAGATTTGGGAGGATCCCTATACCAGCCCATTCCGGTATGCGGAGAGATGCATATGAACCACTCTGGTTGGTGTATGTTCGGGGGTGAGTTTCGGGAGATTTTAGTGCTACAAAATAAGTTGAACTAATAGAATTGAATCACTTTAATCAAAGATAATAAAACGGTTTGAGTGTAGCATGCTGATGTGTTAACTTCCCGCTTTATATGTGTTTGTGCTTTTGTGTACACTCTAATGCTTTGAATAGTTAGCTAACGGTTTTATACCGTCTTATGTTTGACGCACAACAGGTTAGGACAGCTGTTGAGTGGTTCGGAGTCGGTGGTCAGCCAGGTTCTAGTACGAGGTAGTCGGGACGTTGGTTTTTCTTTATTTGCATGAGACTAGACTCGTTTCTTTCATTTGGATTCTAGATCTTGTTAAACGGTTGACATTCTTTTCTACACTTTATGATCTCTTGCATAATTTCGGATTTTATTTTGTTTTACTATGTTGTGCCTTGTAGAAGATCCAGTGATATTTTCGTCAATCTAGGGTCGGGACCCACTGTGAGGTCCAAACCCGTGACATCCCGAGTTCCCAGAATTTGGGGTGTTTCAACATGGTATCAGAGTCTAGGTTGACCACAATGACACTTGTAATTTACTAAAAAGCCAATTAGTCAAATAAACAAAACCGACAAGGGATCTAAACTTTCATATGAATTTCGTTTTTAAAACATGCATAGTCGGGTGGGACGGTCAATACGCGGGACCACCACCACTCCGCGGATCTCTACAGTTAGTTATCTTTGTCCTTAGTAAGTATAGTATAGTAATTGTAGTCCTACGTACTTCATATAAATGGATCGTGCTATAGTAGTGCCCACTACAGGTTGCGATCGAGGTCGTCCATCTCTCATCTCTACCGGATGTAATGGGATGGTAGTGAGCCAACATATGAGGGAGATAGGTTAGGCCCTAGGAGAGTGGATCAGACTAGTGGACTAGAGAAGAAACAGAAGGTAGGGAATACTAGCCTAGGTGCAGGATCACCTATTTACGGTCGAGGCCAGACGCACAGACGACAAAGCTCCCCGCCTAGGGTCCAGACACCGGTGAAAAACAAGCGATGTCACCACTATGGTGGTTATGACCACTTCCGGGCGAATTGCAGGAAGCCCGCGGTAACATGATTCACTTGTGTTAGAGTAGGACATAAAGTTATTTGTTGTCGGTTAAAGAGGGTTATGTTGCCACCAGAACCTTCTCTCTTAGGTACCAAAGGGGTTAGACAAAGGTCTCCACAACATCAGGATTCGGGCCGTCAGCAGCAGCACATGGACCCAGATCACCTTACCCATAGAGTTCTACACAAGGATGACAAATCTTTCCGCTTGGGGCACATATTTCAATAGGTGAGGGACGCTGCCACAATTGTGGTGGTTCTGATCATCTCCGGGCGCGTTGCAGGAAGCCCTTAGTGACTTGTTTTACCTGCGGTCGACCAGGCCATAGAGCTACCTTTTGTCATCAGGGGAGTCCTCGACAACCATAGGGAGCTTCCCCGGGTAGTGAGGGTTATGGACAGGGTCGTGGTAGAGATCATGATGTTGGTGCAGCTGACACCACAGGAGCGCAAGCTCGAGCCTTTGAGTTGAGAGGGGATAACCAGCCGACCGCTCCTCCGACTACAAGTACCTTTTGAATTCGAGTTTGTTGATATGAGTGCAACCTACTCATACTCTCTTAAGGCTCGCGTGGATAGGCGCCGTTGACCACAGTTATAAGAGTACCTGCTTTAGGTGTTACACGAAGTTAGTTTTGACCTCGGGAACAATGAGTTAGCCATATGATCTGTACGTAGGTGATTCATTACCTTGATGCTTATTTGCTTACATGCTTACATCCGTGAGTGCTATATATTTATTGCTTGCATAGTTTGCATGTTAGGCTCCCTCTCATGCTCTTAGCTTGGGACAATGGTGAGTTCATGAAACATCCTTCCTACTTCCATTCTTTCCCAGCTATCGTAAGACCCTGAAGGAAACCTTAACCCCCTCTATAGTCACACATGATCCCTCAAGAACCAATTTGTTGCTCCCCTATGCTTGTAACAAGGTGTTGATACCAGTTTTCAATCTACTAAACAACCAACTTTGGGGTTCAGTTTAGGTATGTTATACTTAGTTTTTACGGTTGAATTTTGGATATGTTATAGATAGGATATGTTAGTTTGTGATGTTAATTTTTAGGAAGATCCAACGGTTGGATCGAGTTTTATAACCTTCCAAAAGTTGGGTGAGAATGTAGTTTCGGGAGTTACATGTTAGTATTGTGACTTTTGGGATTTTGTGTAGACTTGTGGATTTGGATTTTCGGACTTTTGGTTCTCTAGTACGTTGTACTCATGGCCTAGTATGTATAAGTTTTATTTCGGAATTTTTGGAGAACGTTTGACGCAGTTAAATCGAGGTCACAATATCGAGTTATCTAGGTGACGTTTAATACTTTCTTTTGAGGCTTTTCTTCTTGAATTGGAAGTTCAGGAACCTTTAGTACTCGGTTAGGGCCGTTTAATGGATAATAAATGTAGTTAGACGTTTTTCGGAAGTTTAGAGACTCGTTTGACCGTTTTAGAATTTTCAGGAAATTCGGGGTCAAAACCATTATTTCCTTAAAAGTTAGATTTTGGGAACTTAGGATGTAAGTTGAGTACACCTCAAACTCTTTATGGATATTGTGAGATGCTGTTGTATAATAATGAGGGTCCTAGATCATTTTTGGAACTTTTTGGAATTATAGGAAAGTTAAGGGTTTAGGTAAAAGTTAGGGTTTTGACCGTTCTTTCTTTCCAGAACTTCTCATTTGGCCTAGAAGCTTTATAAAGATTCTTAGACGTTTATTCATATGCTTAGACGTTTCCATTTTCACCAGGTACACGAGATCACATACGGACGGATCGGGATTTTAACGAGTTTAGATATCGGACCAGTTCAGGTAAGTTGTATGACTTACTTAGCCAACTATTCTTGTGTTAGCACGTATTGCTAAAGTGGTGATTGTTGAGTGTTTAATAATTATAACTTGACTAGGACGACGTTACCTTTTATTATACCCAAGTGTATGCATAACATGTTGTAGTATCACTGCACATTCACTGCCTAGGTTTGGGAGGATCCTTGTACCAGCCCATTCCGATATACGGGGAGATGCATATTCACCACTCCAGTTGGTGTATGTACGGGGGCGAGTTTCGGGAGATTCTCATGCTACAAAATAAGTTGAACTATACTTATGATAACAAATACTAATGATGAAAACCATGCTAGCAGCAGAGAATATACTCATGAAAACGACAATTACTACCGAAAAACAAGTATGGATGGCTTGTGCACACCTCTACTTAAAAGAGTACACGATCACTAATAGAAAACGAGTATGAACCACAAAACTCCTAATAATCATATAAATTCACAACTAGAAAAAGTACACGACTAGAAAATTACTATGAATGAGTTGTATACTACTATTCATATAAATACACAACTAGAAAAATATACACGAACACTACTAGAAAATAAGTGTGAACACAATTTTCCCAAGAACATTACAAAAAAATTTGGATGGAAAAATAACACACTCCATCCTTGGTTCCACCAAAGGTCTTGTTCTTCTTCATCTTTGGTTCCACCAAAGAACACTCCTTGTTCGAATTGGGATAGAGCTGGAGCACTTTAAATACAAGCTAGAAACTAGCTCACCAAGGCCCAACAAAATTTGATTTGGCCCAATAGAAACAACTACTCCAGTGTAGCATGATAGTTGGCCAAGAGTCAATGTGTCCGATTTACCGAAGTCACCTAATATACTTAAATAAATATGATTACTAAATTTATAGAGATTTAGATAGTAATAGCGCGTATCAAATTATTGAAAATCGATAATGATTGAGTTGCGATTAGGTGTCCCATATATACAATGGAGAGTAAACTAACTTATGTATCTTACTTGAAAAGATTTTTTTCGAATGGATTAAGATGAAACTATGATATAATGAAGGAATCAAATCTATTTATTTTGTATATTCATAACACATTTAAATATTTTGTCAGTGATTATTGTACGAGAAGAATAAATTAGGAACTAGTTTAGAACGTGCATGGTTATTTGTAATATATATGATGATAAATAAAAAGTTGTTCAATGTAATTACGTTATAACCAAACTATTTAAGTAGTTATGAAGTTATTAAAAAAAAAATAACCAATACGTAATAAAATTAGATATCATATTCGCCCATATTGCTTTTTAAATAAGTTTATCATTATTATTAGTAAAAATTTGAGGGCGGTCGACGATATAATAGAAGGGAAAATTAATAAAGTCGTCGAACCGTAAATATATATATATATAAATCATAAAATTACGCCTCTTTTTATATTTGATTCTATCGAATCGATAAAAATAAGTTAAATGAATAAATTCATATCAAAGTCATCATTGCTTATGAATGTTGATCGGTCCTCAAACTAGTTTCATATAATTCATGAGAACAAAAATATTACTTAATTATATCCTTAACTAGTCAAACCGCACGTGCATCTCACCGTATACTCTGTATGGGTTAGTCGCGGAGAACCTTCCAATCGCAGTGCAGCGCTGGACGGTGATGTCACGACCCGTTATACATAAATTTGGGTCTTAAGAAATAAAGTGCGGTCGTCCTAGTCAAGTTATATTCTATTTCACCCAAGACACACACCACCATAATAATATACTTTGACATAAGAAAAGTTCGCTGAGCAAGTCCAAGGGACTCACCGAATCTTATCTAAGATCCTAGTGTCGGTAAATCTCAGTCTGTACGTAATCGACCTCACAATCCTGGTCATGAGGGAAAAGTATCTTAATAATACGGTCCTACTATTTAGATACTTCAAAAAGGGTTTATGGATGAGCAAGAAGGTTTTTGGACTGTATGGGTACCATATCGTAATGTTCAGGAAAAATACCATTCTACCCCTGACCTTCCTAAATTCTCAAAAAGGCCCAAAATGGCTTTAAATCTCTTCTTACGGTCATACAATATATTAGAACTCTACAAGGCTCATCACGGGTTTGAGAGTTCATGAAAAATTGTAATAAGAGACCAAAAGCCTTAACTAATTCCTTAAGAAGTAAGTCGCGTACCCGACTTTGGGCTAGAATAACTAAACTCAGTGAAGCTCTAAAAATTCCTAGAAAAATCCTATAGTTATTAGGCCATACCTAGTCTTAATCAACATGAACATCATCCACAAATATATATTCATAAGATCCGAGAAGAATCTCAAAATTTCCATCATGTACTTCTATGTTCCATATTTAGTCCCCCTTCCTTATACATCTAACAATTCGATTTTGATTCTAACTTTGCAATCTAATAACTATAAATCCAACCGTTGAATATTATTCAATTTATAATACATTAACTACGCATTATCCTCTACAATATATACAAGTTTCAACGGTGAATTATGATTTTACGATACCTAAAAATAGCTTCCAAGTTGCATGTTGGTATCGATTGGCCTTTTGGAAATTGGAAATTGGAAAAACCTTAGGTCGAAGGTTCGAATCTCGCTGAGTGAACAAGGCAAAGGAAATCAAGAGCTTGGAGACACCGGTTCGAATCTCACTAGAGGCAACAAGTGGCAATAATCCGGGAGCTTGGAGGACCAGGTTCAAAACCTGTAGGCAACAAGGTGGAAATGAATTACCAAGCTAACGTCCTAGGTTTGAAATCCGTTGCGGCCAAAAGAGAGGGAATAACTCCCACGCCTCTCATACAACATGTACGTGCAAGCGGTGTAATGAGGGAAAATAAAGGAATAAAGGCGGCTTACCCCGACGACTCTTGCAGGCGGAGGAAGAGTTCCGACTAGGCTTGTCGGCAAGCATGGAAGAGACCCTTGTCTCAGGCGTATATGGGCAGCAAGGTACACCGTCGGCATGAGTTCACAAGAAGGGAGAAAAGTTAAAAGGGGAAGTGGTCCAGAGAGAGGAATGGAAGGAGAAGAAAGACTCACCGTCTATGTCACCGGAGGAGAAAGGGAAAAGCTCACCGGCGTCGGGTTTTACTAGAGAGGTCAAATATGGTCGGCTTGCCACTTTAGTGATCGGAAGATGAGAAAGAGACGTTGTTCGGAGATGTTGGCGATGGAATGGGAGAGGTTTGGAGGATCTCGGGAAAGTAATGACTTGTGTGCCGAGAAGGAGGGAATATGATGAGGGCGTCCAAGTGTGTACTCTTCTAAGTCTTGAACGTTTCCCAATGAGGAAGGGGGTTTGGCCATGGAAGAGACGGAAGAGAGTTAGGCCGGAGAACGGAGGTAGAGGCTAAGAAGGCCACGCTGGGCTGGCTTGGGCTCTCGGTTTAAGAAAAAAAAAAGGGAGAGGAGAGTTTGGGTCGGCCTTCTTCTTCGGCCGATCAGATAAGTAAAAAAATATATGCGAAGGAAAAAGAGGAGACCCAAGATCTAAGGTCCAGTTTTGTTCAATTCGACTAATCCGGTAACTCGAGTCAGATTTTCGGAATACAAATTTTCGGTTATTACATCAGTCCCCTCTAAAAATAAGTTTTGTCCCGAAACTTAATGTAACCCAAGGTCTCCCCGAGTATATAGGTTCGGTATATCTACAATGATCCCTGAATACGTTTATACCTTCCATTTATAAACAAGTTAAATAGCGTAATTTAACACACCGAAACAAGCATCAATCAATTGCATATCACTCAAGTATACTAGCCATTACGCATCAAAACACTCAAAACATAAGCATAAGTCCGGAACTAACAAGTTGGGCCTATTATCGACGCTATCTCCGCATATTGCTCAAGGTAAGAGCTCCTAATACTATCCTCGCTCTCCCATGTAGCCTCATCATTCCCCCGCCTAGACTATTGAATCCTCAACATTGGGATCTCCTTAGAAGCGTCTAACACCCCTCTCTAAGAGCACTATCGGGTACTTTGTGAAGGTATAATCCGGCTCGATTGTCAAGTCCTCGTAGTTGATCACATGCCTCGGATCCGATATGTATGTATTCCCCAAGGCATGTGAAACACTTGATGGACACTCTCTAATGCGGCTGAGAGTGCTACTGGGTAAGCTACCTCTCCAACTCGCACTAAGATCTCGAATGGTCCGACACATCCGGGACTCAACTTCCCCTTAATGCCGAAACGCCTGACACCTCGAGTCAGAGAAACTCTCAACCAAACATGGGAGCGGACTCGGAACTCTAAGGGTCGATGCCTTTTGTCAACGTAGAATTTCGGACGGCTCTACGCTACTAACATACGCTCTCGGATCAGAGCTACCCGTGCGATGTCATCCTGTATCTGCTCCGGAGCGACTCCTCCTACTTTTCCGGTCTCTTCCCAACACAGGGGCGTACGACATCTCCCTCTGTATAACGCCTCATAAAGAGCCATACCAATAGATGCATGCTAACTATTGTTGTATGAAAACACCACCAAAGGGAGGTGCTCTAGCCACACCTACCCCCAATCAAGTACGCAAGCCCTGAGTATGTCCTCCAAAATCTAGATGATCCTCTCCAACTGACCGTCACCGCGGGTGATAAACCGTAGTGAAGTGGAAGCTCGTACCCAATGTCGTATTGACCTACTCCCAAACTCACGAGCTAAAACGTCCATCTTTGTCTGAAACGATGGTCCTCGGTACACCGTGTAGTCTCACGATCAGCCTCATGAACTCCTAGGCTAGTCGGCTCACCGGCTACGCTTTCTTGATTGGAATGAAACGTGCGGCCTTTGTGAGTCTATTCACTACGACCTAGATGACATAAAATCTCTTGCTCGGTCTCAGTCCCGTGATGAATTCCATAGATATGTCCTCCCACTTCCAATGCAGGACTGACAATGAATGAAGCTCTCCTCCAGGTCGGTAGTGCTCAATCTTAACCTGATGACAGGTTGCATACTAGACTACACATTGTGTCACATTTGGCTTCAAGCCACCCTACCAAAGGAATGTCTAACAAATCGGTACATATGGCTAGTACCGGGGTGTATCGATTAAGGGGTAGCATGGGGCTCCTGCAATATCCTTTGTCTAATATCGTCGCCTAAAGGTACAATATAAGCCCCTAGCATCTCATCACTCAGTCGGTGTCTATCACAAACTGCGGCATGTCACCTCAAGGCATCCTATCCCGGATCTTGGACA
>NCTC01004218.1:0-12511 GCA_002319775.1 Fagopyrum tataricum | reverse complement strand
ATTCGGCATTAAGGGAAAGTTTAAGCCCCCGATATGTCGAACCCTTTGAGATCTTGGAGAGAGTCGGTGAGGTGGCATACCGGTTAGCATTGCCACATCGGTTGGAGGGTATACACCCGGTCTTTCATGTCTCTCAGCTGAGAGAGTACATACATGACCGCGAGACACGTCATTAGTCATGAGGACCTAGTGGTCGAGCCGGACCACACTTTCGCAGAGCACCCGATAGCAGTCTTAGAGCGGAGTACGAGACGCCTTCGATCGAAGGAGATACCGATGCTTAGGATTCAGTGGTCGAGGCGAGGAGCCGAGGAGCGGATTTTGCAGGAGGCCCATTCCCACCTTACTCAGTGCACCCCAGGCGCGAGTAAGATGTACTAGGACATTAGGAGATCTTATTGGTAGGGCGGGCTCAAGCCCGATGTAGCTAGATACGTGGCCGGATGCGCGACCTGCCAGCAGGTCAAGATCGACCACCAAAGACCCGAGGGGAGCTTCACCCACTGCCCGTGCCGTAGTGGAAGTGGGAGGACATATCCATGGACTTCGTGACCGGTCTGAGACCGAGTAGCAGCTTTGACGCGATATGGGTGGTAGTAGACCGGCTGACGAAGACCGCACATTTCATTCCTATACGGGAAACGTGGCCGGTGAGTCGTTTAGCCGAGGAGTTTACCCGGAAGATTGTGAGAGACTACATTGAGTCCCGAGGACCATCATCTCGACAGGGACGGGTAGTTTACCTCGAGGTTCTGGCAGCAGTACACACGCCGCCCTAGGTTCGAGTCTCCATTTCACCACCGCATACCATCCTCAGACCGACGGCCAGTCCGAGCGGACTATTGAGACATTGGAGGATATGCTACGAGCATGTGTACTAGACTGGGGACAGGTATGGCCAGATCACCTCCCGTTGGTTGAGTTTTCTTATAATAACAGTTGCGCGCGTCGATTGGGATGGCACCTTAAGAGGCATTGTATGGACGGAGATGTTGTACTCCCTTATGTTGGGACGAGCCCGGGAGCTCTAGCATTGTAGCACCGGATCAGGTACGGGACGACATGGCGAGAGTTGCTTTGATCCGAGAGAGGATGTTGGCTGCGCAGAGCGCCGCCAGAGGTCGTATGCGGATAGGAGACGACCTCTCGAGTTCAGAGTAGGAGCTCATGTGTGGTTGAGGGTATCACGACGCGGGGCGTCAGGCGATTTGACATTAAGGGGAAGCTAAGCCCCCGATATTTCGGACCATTCGAGATCTTGGAGAGAGTCGGTGAGGTGGCGTACCGGTTAGCACTGCCACCGCGGTTGGAGGTATACACCCGGTCTTCGTGTCTCTCAGCTGAGAGAGTACATACATGACCCGAGACACACCATCAGTCACGAGGACCTAGTGGTCGAGCCGGACCATACTTTTGCAGAGCACCCGATAGCGGTCTTAGAGCAGAGTACGAGACGCCTTCGATCGAAGGAGATACCGATGTTGAGGATTCAGTGGTCGAGGCGAGGAGCCGATGAGGCTACATGGGAGACGGAGGATAGTATCCGGAGAAACTATCCCGAGTTTTATGCAGACATAGTGACATCGATAGGACCGTCGTGTTAGTTCCGAGATCTTCTTGATTGCTTATTATGCTTTGTGTTTTGTTGAGTTATGAGTACCTTGCGAGGTCTTTATGTGATGCTTTACGTAGACTTGGATTAGAGCCAATATTTATCGGTTTATGAGTTCCACGTGGTTTCGAGACGCGTTGGTCCGAGAGTGTTGGGTTTAGCAAGTTTCGGGACGAAACTTGTTTTTAGGAGGGTTTAGTTGTAACGCCCGGAATTTTATTAATTTTATTCCGGACTTGGAGCACCTTGTAGTTTATCCGTAGCCCAAGATGCCGAGTGCCGGGATTTATTCCTAAGAAAATCCCGAGCCGACTAATCGTTTTTCCTCTTTTTCCGCGTTCCGACCCCTCGTTCCGTGGGGAGGGACAAGAGGTCAGCTGACCCTTGGTCCCTCACCCCTTTTGTCAACCAAAGTCTTCAAAACTCTCCTCCCTTGGATCACTTTGCACGTTACACTCCTTTCACTCCATCTCTTCACTCTCTCTTTCCTTCTCATCTCTTCTCCATGGCTGCTTGAGGATCCAAATTGTGGAACTACAGAAGAAGATCACAGGCTGTTGGTAAACTCTTCCCTCTTCCTTCCTCTCTTCCTTGCTGCTCTTTCCCTTCTTCTTCCTTCCTCCTTCATCCATGGCCATGGATGAAGCTTGGAGAGGTTTTCACTCAACCCTTGTGCATGTCTAGGTTCTTAGCTCGTTTAGATCAAGGAGAGGTGCTAAGACCGTGGAGAGTGTTTGGAGAAGATCCAGCAAGAGAAGGAATTTGGAGCCAAGGATCCAAAGTCGAAGACGACGTTCTGCGCAGAACCCGCGGGGCGGCTCAACAGGACCGCGGAGGCGGCCAGCCGCAGGGGCGGACCAGCAGGCCGCGGGCGCGGGCTCAGCACGCCGCGGGCGCGGCTCGGCACGGCCGCAGGGGTGGCGGCAGGCACTTGGCTCGGGCGGCAGCGGACGGCCACGGGTCGGTGTGACTCGGGCGGGGGGCGGCAGCAGGACTGCCGCGGGTGCGGCGTGACTCGGGCGCGGGTGCGGGCTCCTGGCAGGCCGACGCAGTCCTCCGCGGGTGCGGCTCCTTGTTCCGCGGGTGCGGCTCCTGTGTCCGCAGGGGGCGCCGGCTTGACTCCGCGGCTACGGTTTCGGCCAATAGTAGGTCCCTCCTCTCCTTTCCTCTTCGTTCCTTCCTTAGTATGGATGTTGGATCTTGTTAGTAGCATGCCTAGGATGGATCTAGAGTAGCTCGAATGTCACTTAGTGGTTGTGAACCTAGGAGCCTTAAGGCTCGATGTAAGTGATGGATATGAGCATGTGAGCATGATGGACCTTCTAGGCTAACTTGTGCCTCTTTGGTTGAGGATTACTCTTGTGGAATTATGGACTGTTTGTGGGTTGTTGCAAGTGTTGAGAGTGTGATGAATACTTTGTACCTAGGATGCATTCCTAGTTTGAGGGTTAGGTGATCTTGCATAGATCACTAGAGTGAAGTCTAAGACTTCTTGAGTGTGAGTATGTATTGATATGCATATCTCTTGTGAGCAGGTTGTGGGCTTCTCCTTAAAGGAAGCAAGAGTGTGGTGACTTGAGTGTGGTGAGGAGGTAAGTCTCCGGACTTACTTAGCTCGTATTTTACGTATTAGCATTGATGTGTGTTTGGTGGTGTGTGTTTATGTTCTTGTTATAACATCCAAACCGGTAAATAGGACCACCGACCTTATATTATTGTTTTGGCCCAAGTGTTTGATAACGGGCGGTGACAATCTGCTTGACTCGGCGTTAGTCTAGGAGATTCTCAGCGACTAGCCCGGCGGGTGATATGGTCGGGTGCATCCGTACCATTATTTGCCGGTAAGTAGGGACCGAGGCGAGACCACGGTGGTCTCGTGTCACAAACCGAAGTTGAATTAGAACGGGATATGACGTAATAATAAAAAGATAATAAACCGGACTTGTGTGCTTTATGTTTGTGATATGTATGTGTTTGTGCCTTCACCGCTTTTCTAATGCTTCGAATATGACCTAACGGTTTTAAACCGTGGTTGTAGATGACTTGCAGGTTAGGGACGCCGCCGAGTGAGGTGGAGGAGTGGACAGTCGGGGTCTCCGTACATTATAGGACGGGGACGTTTTTGGGATATGTCTTTGTATTGTGGATTATGTAGTACGGTTTGGTTTTCTTATCGGAGTTGTGATGTTTTGAGGACTCGGCTGAGTTTCCACTTTGTATTCGTTACATTTCAATTTTCGCATACATTAAAAACATTTTGAGTTTTCGCCTTTATTTGTGCCTTGTTGGAAAGGTCCGGTGAAATTGTTGTCAAGCTATGGGTCGGGACCCATTATGAGGTCTCACCCGTAGCATCCCGAGTCCCGCGGATTTGGGGTGTTACACCAAGCTTCCCCAAATTTGCTTGGTTAAGATATTCCATATTCCGCATCCCAAGTCCTCCGTAATTTTTTGGTTTACAGATTATATTTCAAGCAGTGGTATGCATGGGTCTAGAGGATTCCGAGTGACCCTAAATGAAATCACGAATGATCTTATCAATACTTTCACACACCACCTTAGGTATACTCATGGTAGTCATAGTGTACACTAGGATAGAAGACAATACAAATCTAGCAAGGGTTGCCCTCCTGGAAAAGCTCAATGTCATACTACGCCAACTATATTTCCGACCATTAATTTCGTCAAGAAGAGGAGTAAAAATGTCTTTAGAAATCCTTCCCTAAAGAATAGGAACTCTAAGAGAGTTTCCTAAATTTTTGGTGACACTCACACCACTTAAAATCTCAAGATCATTGCAAATGTCTCTAGAAACGTTAGGGGAGACATAATCTTAGATTTGAATATACTCACTTTGAGACCTGAGGCTGCACAAAACAACTCAATTCATCTCATAATGAACCTCATTTGAGAAACATACGCTTCAACAAACAAAGTAATGTCATCTGTGAAAAAATATGAGATAATGACAGACCATCCCGAGATAAGAAGATGGGTTTCCAAGAACCTTGATCAACAACTTCTAGAGTAAGATGACTAAGGTGCTCGACACATAAGACAAATAATATAGAGATAGAGGATCCCCTTGTCGAACACCTCTAGTAGGTTGAAATTGCTCAGTGAGTTCCCCATTCCAAAGAAGCTACATGCGGATAGTAGAAACACATTCCCGGATCATACGCCTCCAAAAATAGGAAACCTTTCTTAAGCTATGATATCATCAATAAAATCCCAACTTTATCGGTCATAAGTCTTCTCAAGATCAAGCTTTAAGAGCATCTATTTCCCCCCATTTTTTTATGCCTCATTGAATGAACCACTTCTTGCGTAAGAACTATATTATCCTGGATGATTCTTCCACGAATATAGCTTCATTGTGTTGATCCAATCAAAGAACTCATTAAGCCTTGTGATGCGCCCTTGACAACCATGACCTTGGATGAGGAGGACGATGCTTTGCGGGTTCGCTCCGATGGACCGCTCACTCGCTCCCGAGCTAAAGCCATCACCCAAGTTGCCGGCTCAATCATCCGACGCACCATTGCATCACTTGGACCCGTTAGTGGCATGTCATGTCTCACTCCACCATGGCATAGACTTCCGGCGCCACGTCATCAAGCTAGCAATATTATTATTATTTTATTATATTTTGCATTTAAAATAATAGACTTTAATTTTCGGAACCGTAACTCCGGAACTTAATCCCGGGAGTTAATTTCCGACATTGATAGTCTAGGCCTTTTAATTCGGGAGTTAGCCCCGACTTTATTTCCCGCCTTAATTTCCCGCTTTTAATTCCGTCATTTATTTCCGACTTTTGGTGTGGCCTTCATCCCCTATATAAAGGATGCTTGACCTCACTTGTAAAGCATGTCTAATTTTAATCAAGTATTTTGAAGGAAAATCTTCATTCTTGATCTAGGCATCACTTCCTCTTCAATCTCCTCAAAGTTCTTCCTTGGATCAAGTCTTAGATCCAATAACTCACCTTCGAGGATTCTTCTAAAGAATCAAACCCTCATATCCACTACAACGTTTGCTCGATCTCTCTAGATCGAATCAAACCTTCGCTTCCGCATCCATTTCAAATCGCTTCCGCCTTGCCAAACTTCTTTCAAAGTTTCCATTTGCACACCAACAAGGAGTAGTTGAAGCTCTAGCTTGGTCTAGATCCGGCGTTCATTCTTCAACGATTCCCAGGACGCATCAAATTGGCATCAGAGCAAAGGGATCGAAGCTAAGTTCTCTTTACTGTTGTTTTTGTGCGTTATTTTATTACCCTTCTTTTGCATTTGTTGTTCTTCCCTTCTTGAAGATCTTCATCTTGTTCTTCGTGTTCATTGAAGTTTTCTTGAAAAAATTTTTTCGCACCAAGCAAATTTAGGAGATATTTGGTTTGCCATCAAACCATCTATCAAACACAATTTGTTTTTCAACCGACCCGATCCGACAAGTTTGTTAATTGATTTTACCAAATTTCTTGGGATTTATTTGTAACAAATTCGGATATCTCGCATTTTGATATTCAAAAAAAAAACAAAAAACAAAAAGCAAAACTCTTCAACAAAGCGGATTTGTTTCCAAAGTGTTTCATCTCTTGCATCAAAAAAATTGCAAACTTCAAAAACAAAAAAAAAATACAAAGTGAAAAGACGTCCGGCAAACCGGTCCATCCGAAAATCGGATTATTACAAAAGGTCAAAGACCAAAAGCAAGTAAAACTTGCCGATAAACAATCCGTCCATTTCTTATCTCTCCATTTTCTCATACACGTTGCAAATTTATCACTTGTTATTTGTGTGAATTGGTTCAAATTTTGTTGGATTTGCCTATCTTGCTTAACCGCCAAACGGCCTTCCCAAAAGTAGAACACTAACGCACTTGAACTTGGGTAACGTTGACTTAATTCGTCACCTTGCTCATTTGATTGCTTGCATTTGTGTGTATTCATTTGGAATCATGACTAACGTGGATATAAAAAACTCTCAGGATGCTCGTGAACGAGAAAATGCCTCCTTATCCGAGGAAGTTGTTAATCTAAAGCAACAATTGGAGGAGATGAGGGCACAACTTTTGGCCCTTACGACCGCTCAACGTCCCGCTTCAAATCCAAATGACACCATGGTCGAGACTTCCACGTCTGATGCCCGTCGAAAAGGCAAAGGCCTTTTGGGAACCGACCCATCTCAAGGTCTTAGGCTTGCCTCAGTCATCGAAAGTCAAAATCAACAAGACGGCAGGGACCACCTCAATGAGACCGACAACAATGATGGCCCGACTCCGGATGATTTACTTTATGTAGACGGTATGGATCGCCCCCACCTTTACCTAATGCACACCATACTAGCCGTCCCGTCCAGGACGAATCCTGACACACCAATCAACAAGATCATCATCCTCGACGTTTTAGTAATGATCGGTATGGACAACGCCGCCAACAAACTAGCCGGCGAGCATCATACAACGGCTATGATGAGTATGACGAGAGGGATGATTTTGATGAGTTCTCCGACGATGAGCCCAACTTGGAACGGGTGGCTCATGTTCGTCCATGGCACCCACCTGTCCGAGAGCCATATGAGAACTAGGACTGAGGAGAAGAATGGTTGCCTCCTCCTAACCCACCAAGGCATGCAAATCAACGAGCTCGTCATGATAATATGCCACCGCCCCGCCAGGATCCCTACAAACATCGTAGGGAAGGTAAAGTTAAATTTCCAATATTTTATGGTGATTATGATCCATGTGCATTTCTTGATTGGGCACAGGACATGAAGAGGGCTTTGAAGCATTGCCATAAGATGAAAAGATCGAAGTGGCAACCTTGTATTTTGAAGGCGATGCAAAATCTTGGTGGAACCGGTACGAAACCGTCCGTGAGAATCGAGGTTGGCCACCAGTTATGACGTTTGATCAATTAATCTACGTCATGACAAAGAAGTATGTCCCCGAAGACTTCAAAAACGACATGCAGTTGCACATTGCCGAGCTCCAACAAGGTAATCTCACTCCGGTGGCTTATTTGGCGAAGCTCGAGGACATGCATATGAAGGCTGGAATCTCGGCTTCCCCCTCCACAATCCGCACCAAGTTCATGAGTGGGCTTAATCCGTCAATCCAGCGCCCTCTCGAGATCGTTCCATACAAAGACTTGGGTGCATTGTGTCATGCGGCCATGAAGCTTCACAAACAACAACAAGAGACGCCAAGATATTCCAGGTATAACTCTTTTACTAGTCAATACGCTTATACTACTAACAACCGTGCTCGAGACACGTCTAGTTCTCAAGAGTCCGGCGCCACCAAAGGAGTCCAACGGATGGGTCAACCCACCCGACAAGCGGCTACCGAGAGGGAACTACCACGTGGCCCCAATGCCCCGGCGCAAGCACCTCCCGCCCGCACCTCTCAAGGACCTCCACCGGCGGCACGGCCAAGAGAGCCCGTATGTTACAAATGTAGCGGATTCGGTCACGTCCAACGTGATTGTCCGAACACAAACCTTTGTTGTTTGCCAACCCCTCATATGAAGATGAGGAAGATTAAGAAGACGGTGATATCATCATAGAGGATGACCAAGACGCCGACCCCTACTACTGCATGGAACCATGCGACGAACAAATGGCTTGCGGCCCGGCACAACCCGGTAAGTTCGCCCTTGTATCTCGTCGAATTTTGCCCGTTAAAGAATTCGTTCCTATTGACCAACGCGAAAATCTTTTCCATTCTCGTTGTTTGGTCAACAACACTAGTCTCTCGTTAATAGTTGATGGGGGTTCATGTTGTAACATTATCAACGAAAAAGTGGTAAAACACTTTAAGTTGCCTACAACCTCCACCCAACACCTTATGGAATCCAATGGATTTCCGATAATGCGTGTGACACCGTCACGCGACAAGCTTGGGTGACGTTTTGCATAGGCGCCTATGTTGATAAGATCCTTTGTGATGGTATCAAGATGGACGCCACACATGTTTTATTAGGACGACCATGGAAATTCGATCGTCGAACTTTCCATGATGGTTATCTTAATAGATATATGTTCCAATATAATGGAAAAAGAGTCACATTGTTGCTTATGACTCCACATGAAATATTAATTGATTATGCGGAACGAAAGAGACAACAAGCCATTGATGAGAACACTACACCGGCAACATCGGACCCTCCTAGGAGTTCTCCCGATGTTGTGGGTGCTAGTACTTCCGGATCCCGGAACACCACCCCTAGTACCCATGCTATTGAGACTAGAGGTAGTAAAGAAAGCATCGTTCCCACGACTGCAACTTCACCATCTCCGGACCCAATAATCAAAGGCCGGGTGTGAGCCAAGGGTACTTTTGGCCCGGAAACATGATTTGACACCGGGTCAAGGAAGGCAAGTTACCATGCTTCTTGCTAGTTCCTTTTTGCTTATCTACTTCCCATGACCCTAGTAATATGCCGCACGAGGTGTCTACTTTGTTGTCTGAATTTCAGGACGTCTTGACCGATGACCTACCACCCGGCTTGCCACCGATCCGTGGAATTGAGCATCAAATCGATTTGGTGGCCCGGCGCGTCTTTACCCAACCGTGCCGCTTACCTTTGCAAGTCCGGACGAGACTAAGGGAGCTACAACGTCAAGTCCAAGAGCTCCTAGACCGGGGATATGTTCGTGAATCACTTTCACCATGAGCAGTGCCGGTCATTTTGGTGTCCAAGAAGGACGGGTCTTGGAGGATGTGTGTCGATTGCCGAGCCATCAACCAAATAACCGTCAAGTACCGGCATCCGATCCCGCCTCGACGACATGCTAGATGAACTCCACGGCGCCACCGTTTTCTCAAAGATTGATCTCCGGAGCGGTTATCACCAAATCCGGATGGCCGAGGGTGACAAATGGAAGACGGCTTCAAACGAAGTACGGCTTATATGAGTGGCTTGTCATGCCGTTCGGACTCTTTCAACGCCCCATCCACGTTCATGCGTCTCATGAACCATGTCCTCCGCCGGTTTTTGGGTAATTTTGTCGTAGTTTATTTTGACGATATTCTCATATTTAGTAAGTCTTTGGATGAACACCTCGGGCACCTTCGCCAAGTGCTCGAGTGCCTTAGACAAGAGCAATTATATGTGAATTATGAAAAATGTGTCTTTTGCTCGACACAACAATTTTTCTTGGCTATGTCGTGTCTAAGGACGGACTCCGAGTAGACGAATCCAAAGTTCGCGCTATTCGGAGTGGCCTACACCTAGTACGGTCACCATGGTCCGAGCCTTTCTGCTTAGCGGGCTTCTACCGACGCTTTGTCAAAGACTTTAGCTCGGTAGCGCGCCGCTTCATGAGCTCACTACCAAGGGTGTCACGTTTGAGTGGCGTGATACCCATGCTCGAGCGTTTGATGCGCGCTCAAAGACCGACTTTGCATGCACCATTACTCCAGCTCCCAAATTTCTCGAAAACCTTCGAGGTGGAGTGTGATGCATCTAATGTTGGCATTGGGGGGGTTCTTCTACAAGAGAATCGGCCCATTGCTTACTTTAGTGAAAAGTTTTCCGGTCCGCACTCAACTATCCAACATATGACAAGAAACTATATGCTTTAGTTCGTTGTCTAAAGACATGGCAACACTACTTGTGGCCGAAGGAGTTCGTGATTCATTCGGATCATGCGGCTCTTTCGTATCTCAAGAGTCAAACTAATTTGAGTCGGCGCATGCAAGTTGGGTAGAATTTCTAGAAACCTTTCCTTATGTCATTCGGCATAAGAAGGGAAAAGAGAATGTGGTAGCCGATGCCCTTTCTCGCGATATATCCTTTTGGTGCATATGGACGCCAAGATTCATGGCTTTGCTCTTATCAAAGAGTTATATGCCACGGATCTTGACTTCAAGGATATATTTGCAAAATGCCTTGACCTCCGAGAGCATGAGACCTTCTTTATAAATGATGGCTACTTGTTCCGCGCGGGAAAACTTTGTATTCCGCGTTCGTCCATACGCCACTTGTTGATAAAGGAGGCCCATGAGGGTCGTGGTCACTTTGGTGCTACCAAGACTCTCGCCGCTCTCCAAGAGCACTTCTTTTGGCCCAAAATGCGCAAGCATGTGACACGGTTTTGCACAAGTTGCATCACATGTCATCATGCAAAATCGCGTCAAGGTCCGGACGGATTGTATTCTCCTTTACCTATACCAATGGGACCTTGGGAGGATCTTTCCATGGACTTTGTAGTTGGCCTACCAATGTCCAAGCGAGGCAACGACTCCATTTTTGTGGTAGTCGACCGTTTTTCAAAAATGGCTCATTTTATCGCGTGTAAGAGCACCCACAATGCTAGCGATGTCGCCACGTTATTCTTTAACAATGTGGTGCGCTTACACGGATACCACGTTCCATCCTTAGTGATCGGACGTGAAGTTTGTGAGTCACTTTTGGAGGACGTTATGGGGAAAAACTTGGAACCAACTTGTTGTTTTCAAGTAGTTATCACCCCCCAAACCGATGGTCAAACGGAGGTGACCAATCGGACTCTCGGTGTCTACTTAGAGCAACGCTGAGGAACAACCCACAAAAGTGGGAGGACTTACTTTCGGTTGTGGAGTTTTCATATAACAGGTCTAGGCACTCGGCAACTAAACTCTCACCATTTGAAGTTGTCTACGGCCTTAATCCACACACGCCTTTGGACTTCACACCACGCCACTCAAGGACGGTGAACACATCACCGCCGCAAGTCGAGCCGCCTCAATCATTGAACTTCATGAGCGGACAAGAGCACAACTCCAACGTCGTGCCGCCAACTTGCCGAACAACGCAACAAGGGCCGTCGCGACATATCTTTCGAGCCCGGCGATCTTGTTTGGCTCCACTTAAGGAAGGAGCGTTTTCCATCTCGACGCAAGGGCAAGCTATCGGATCGAGGTGATGGCCCTTTCCGGATCCTATCCCGCCATGGTCCGAATGCTTACAAGTTGGAGCTTCCGGATTCCTACGGTGTGCACCCAACGTTCAATGTCAAGGATCTAGCCCTTATGTTGAGCCCCTATTTGACGACGGTGAAACGGGGACGTTTCACATCCAAGATGGGGGGACTGATGCGCCCTTGACAACCATGACCGTGGATGAGGAGGACGATGCTTTGCGGGTTCGCTCCGATGGACCGCTCACTCGCTCCCGAGCTAAAGCCATCGCCCAAGCTGCGGCTCAATCATCCGACGCACCATTGCATCACTTGGACCCGTTAGTGGCATGCCATGTCACCACTCCACCATGGCATAGACTTCCGGCGCCACGTCATCAAGCTAGCAATATTATTATTATTTTATTATATTTTTTTTTAAAAATAATAGACTTTAATTTTCGGAACCGTAACTCCGAACTTAATTCGGGAGTTACTTTCCGACATTGATAGTCTAGGCCTTTCAATTCGGGAGTTAGCCCTTTATTTCCCGCCTTTTTCCGTCTTTTATTTCCGCTTTCCTTCATCCCTATATAAAGGATGTTTGGCCTCACTTGTAAAGCATGTCTAATTTAATCAAGTATTTGAAGGAAAATCCTCACTTGATCTGGCATCACTTCCTCTTCAATCCCCTCAAAGTTCTTCCTTGGATCAAGTCTTAGATCCAAGAACTCACCTTCGAGGATTCTTCTAAAGAATCAAACCCTCAATCCACTACAACGTTTGCTCGATCTCTCTAGATCGAATCAAACCTTCGCTTCCGCATCCATTTCAAATCGCTTCCGCCTTACCAAACTTCTTTCAAAGTTCTCATTTGCACATCAACAAGAGTAGTTGAAGCTCTAGTTTGGTCTAGATCCGGCGTTCGTTCTTCAACGATTCCCAGGACGCATCACCTTGCATCCTAATGACCATCACCTTAGAAATTACCTTGTAAATAACATTACAAAGGACA
>NCTC01004217.1:0-12513 GCA_002319775.1 Fagopyrum tataricum | reverse complement strand
TCCCTTCCACCGCGGGTGCGGCCGGCAGCGCCGCAGGGGGCGGCCTCTGGTTCCGCAGGGGCAGCTCCTGCTCCGCCGGGGCGCCAGCTTGACTCCGCGACTGTGTTTCTTCGACAGTAGGTTCCTCCTCTCCTTTCCTCTTCGTTCCTTCCTTAGTATTGATGTTGGATCATGTTAGTAGCATGCCTAGGATGGATCTAGATTAGCTTGGAATGCCACTTAGTGGTTGTGAACCTAGGAGCCCTTAAGGCTCGATGTAAGTGATGGATATGAGCATGTGAGCATGATGGACCTTCTAGGCTAGCTTGTGCCTCTTTGGTTGAGGATTACTCTTGTGATGTTATGGACTGTTGTGGGTTGTTTCATGTGTGGAGAGTGTGATGAGTACTTGGGACCTAGGATGCATTCCTAGCTTGAGGGTTAGGTGGTCTTGCATAGATCACTAGAGTGAAGTCTAAGACTTCTTGAGCGTGAGTATGTATTGATATGCATATCTCTTGTGAGCATGTTGTGGGCTTCCGTCTTAAGGAAGCAAGAGTGTGGTGACTTGAGTGTGGTGACGAGGTAAGTCTCCGGTCTTACTTAGCTCGTATTTTACGTATTAGCATTGATGTGTGTTTTGTGGTGTGTGTTTATGTTCTTGTTATAACTATTAAACTGGTAAATAGGACCACCGACCTTATATGTATATTTTGGCCCAAGCGTATGATAACGGGCGGTTACAATACTGCCTAGCCTTGCGTGGGTCTAGGGGATTCTCGGCGACTTGCCCGGCGGGTTAGATGGTCGGGTGCATCCGTACCATTCTTTGCCGGTGGGGGGACCGAGGCGTGACCACGGTGGTTCTCGTGTCACAACTGAAGTTGATTTAGAACGGGATACGACTTAATGATGTAAAGATAATAAAATGGACTTGCGTGTTTTATGTTATGTGCTATGTATGTGTTTGTGCCTTCACCGCTTTTCTAATGCCTAGAATATGAGCTAACGGTTTTAAACCGTTTGTGTAGATGACTTGCAGGTTAGGGATGCCGCCGAGTGAGGTGGAGGAGTGGACAGCCGGGGTCTCCGTACATTATAGGACGGGATGTTTTGGGTTATGTTTTCGTATTGTGGATTATGTTGTACGGTTTAAGTTTCGTATTAGACTTGTATTGTTTTGAGGACTCGGCTGATTTTCCAAGTTGTAGTTTCTTACTTTTCGGTTTCCGCATACATTAAAAACGTTTTGAGTTTTCGCCTTTATTTGTGCCTTGTTGGAAGGTCCGGTGAAATTGTTGTCAAGCTAAGGGTCGAGACCCATTGTGAGGTCTCGCCCAGTAGCACCCCGAGTCCCGCGGATTTTGGGTGTTACAAAAGTGGTATCAGAGCCCTAGGTTGACAACAATGGCACTCGCAATCTTTTTAAAGGCCGAATGAGGTATAAAACATAACCCCTTGGGTTCTGACTTTTCGTTTTCAAAATCATGTGCATGAGTCGGGTTTGGGTTAGAATGTACGGGACCACCACTCCTTCCGCAAACCTCGGCGACATAGATCTCTGGATTAGAAGTAGGTATATATAGTTATATATATATGTATGACCTTAGGATGTTTGTGGATATTGTAATGTACCTAGCTATGTATGCGACCTTAGGATGTTTGGGCTTGTATGCCTTGGATGGGTATTGTATGATTGCTTACCTTACGTTTCTTTAGTTTTATCATACCAAGATCATAAGTAGTACCTACGCTATTATACCTAAGGAAACGCCATACGCTATTAGATGGCACGTACAAGAGCTACCGCTTACGTAGGACCCGTTAGGGGTAGACCCCCTCTTTCTCCTACCGTCCCGAGACGGGGACGAGTAGGAAGACCTCCAGGCGCGAGAGGTCGGGGACGTATCCCCATTGCAGACCGCCAGTTGTGGATCCACCAGCAGTTGAGGTTCCCGTAGAGGACGTCGCAGAGAGCATTGTTCCCGAGGCTAAGGATACGAAAGTTGTGAGGTCCGGGGCGCAGGGTTCTCCATCTGCCAGGACCAGGGGAGCGTCCATTGGAGCTACCGTGTTTGAGGACTACGTACGACAAGAGCAATGGAGATAGCAAATTTAAGTTCTTCAAGAAGACGCGTGGGCAACTAAAGGTGCGAATCTAGGAGGAGATGGGTGCATTCTAACAAGATTAAAAAGGCGGTGTTCCATCACGAGAAGTGAAGTTGTCCTTAGACGCTCCTAAGCTTTGAAGTCAAGATGAGAACGCGATCGAACCAAGTGTGAAAGATGTAGGATACCGTAAGTTAAGCTTACGAGGTACCATTAAGCGAATAGTTAACTTTACGAGAGTTATGAGAAGAATGGAAAGGTGGGGATTTACGCGGAATTGACCGGTTTCTGCTATGACGATAAGGCGAAGAAACGCCAAAAAGGATGGAGTATGTATAAATGATGATCCTAAGAAGATGAGAGCAACACATGGATGCTAACTAACGTTAGAGATTTTTGAGAAGACGCACTTACAAGATATCATGAAGCGCGGTTAAGCCTATGAAGGCGAGTCATGTGACTCAACAACGCCGAGAAGGGCATATTTATCTCGCTGAAGGAAAAGGAAGCGTGGAATGATGAATGAGCTAACGGAGTTTAAGGCACCCCGAGAGGGTAGCCTTCATGAGAATGGTAAAATGGAAGCACAGAAGAATGGTAAGTCATTGACATGTGAGAAGGTCAGTTATCAACTAATTGGCGACAACCGAGAACGCGCATGTGCGGGTGGTCTATGGATGAGTGTGAAGGAGAGTAACCAGGCTGTGGAATCCTAAAGGAACGGTAACAAGAGCTTAGATTATATCTTAAACTCTTGTTTTGAAGTTGTCATAGAGAACACCAGTTTGTGGGAAGAGAGACGGTTATCTCCATTTGTACATCGATTACAATGAACCGAACAAGATTACAATGAAGAACAAGTACCCCCTTACCACGTATAGATGATCTACTCGACCGGTTGCAAGGGTCGGTTGTAACACCCAGAATCCGCGGGACTCGGGATGCTACGGGCAAGACCGCACAGTGGGTCCCGACCCTTAGCCTGACAACAATTTCACTGGACCTTTCAACAACGGCACAGAATAAAGGCGGAAAACTCGGAAACATTTTTAATGTATGTAGAAAGCGAAATGTAAAAGTACAACTGGGAAACTCAGCCGAGTCCTCAAAACCACATAATAAGATACAAAGTTAAAGTGCGTCAACATCCAATAAACAACAAGGTGAAAACGACTCAAAATATTCACCGTCCTATAACGTACGGGGACCCCAGCTGTCCACTCCTCCGCCTTACTCGGCGGCGTCCCTAACCTGCAAGTCAACTACATAAACGGTTTAAAACCGTTAGCTAGCATTCTAAGCATTAGAATATTCTAATGGGAAAGGCACAAACACACATAAGAATCACAAAACATAAATCACGCAAGTCCGGTTTATTATCTTTAATTTCCTTAACTCATATCCCGTTCTAATTCAACTTCGGTTGTGACACGAGACCCCAATGGTCTCGCCCCGGTTCCGGCAAGGCACGGTAAGGATGTATCCGTCCGTCTCACCCGCACGGCTAGTCGCCGAGAACCTCCCACTCTCGCAAGAGTTGGGCAGATGATGTCACCGCCGTTATCATACACTTGGGCCAACATTACTTATAAAAGTCGGTGGTCCTATTTTACCGGTTTAATGATTATGATAAATACGTAAACACACACCACCAAACACGCATCATGCTAATACATAGAATACGCGCTAAGTAAGTCCGGAGACTTACCTCATCCCAACGCTGACTCTCAAGAGACTCCTGCTTCCCTCGGGAAGAACACAAAACCTGCTCATCGCAAGATACATATATCAAAACTCGCTCACTCGAGAAGTCTAGGACTTCTACCCAAATGATCTATACAAGATCATTTGATTCCCATTCTAGAATCACATCCTAGAATCTATCATGCTCATAATCCAACACTTAAAAAAAAAGTCCACGGGGTCTAGCACGTCTATCACGTTTTCCTAAAGTCCGAAAATCTAACTTTTAAGGAAATTACGGTTTTGACCCCGAATTTCTTTAAAATCCTAAAATGGTCAAACGGGCCTCTAAACTTCCGGAAAAAAATATTTAACTACATTTATTATCAAATAAACGACTCTAGTCGGTTACTAAATATTTCCGAACTTCCGGTTCGAGAAGAAAATCCTTAAGAAGGTATTAAGCGTCACCTAGATTTCTCAATACTTTGTCCTCGATTTAACCACGTCAAACATTCTTCAACAATTCAGAAATAATTCCTAAGCATACTAGGCCATGACTACAACATACGGGAAGCATCAGTACTTCCCAAATCCACAACAACTAAACCGCACAAAAACATCAAGGTCTCAATCCTAACATGCGAGTTCTAGGAAACCGATTTTCTTCTAACTTTCCAAGGTCATAACTATTGATCCAACCGTTGGATCGTCCTAAAATTTTAACATGTTATAAACTGCTATGCCATCTGCAATATATCCGAAAATCAGCCGTTGAATGTGATTAAAACGTACCGAAACGAGGTCCGAAGTCGGGGATTCGCACAAGAAGAAAACTCGAGATCCGGGCTCGATCTCAAACAGCCATACGGCTGTTCCAGTCCTCGGCGGCAGCGGCAGGGAGGCACAGGCGCGGGGCGGCAGGGCAAGACCTCCGGCGTGTGTTGGGGCAGCTAGGCCGGCAGTGGCGTGGTGGCTCCGACGGTGGTGAGGCAGCAGCGTGGCAAGCAGCCTCGGCGTGAGTTTGCGCAAGGTTGCAGGAGCTAGCTGCAGTGGTGCCCCTGTGGTGGTGCTGCTCTTGGTGGCCGGCGGGACTGCAGTGGCTAGCGGCTTCAGGCGAGGGCGGCCGGCTTCTCCGGCTCGCTGGGTTGGTTGTGGCTGCCCTTGGTGGTTCTCCGTGGTGGCGCGGGGCTGTAGAAAGCGAAACGAGAGAGAGGAGTGAGGGGGTGCAGTGAGGGAGACGACTGGAGGGAGGGAGAGATGGAGGTGGGAGTGAGGCTGCGTGAGTGAAGCAAGGGAAAGGAGAGCCGCGAGAACGAGGGGCCGGGCTGTAGGCTAGCTTGTAGCTGGGCGGGCGCAAAACTAGCGTGTAGCAGGAGGGAAGAAGAAGACCGAGGAGTCGGCCAGCTTGGCAGGTGGGGCCCGTTGCTCACGTGGAAAAAGAAGGAGAGGGGGAAAGAAAAGAAAGAAATAAGGATCGGGATCGGACACGTAAAAATTATTCCGTAACGGACGTTACGGTCGGAATAAATTCTCGGACCTTTCCGTAATAATAATTTACGGAATTAATTACCGAACATCTCCATGGCATAGTGTACGGAAAGAGAATAAACGCTAATTATTTATAAAATTCTCGATCATTGTTATATTTTTATTTTTAAATTTTCCGGACTTTACAACTAACACTCCTAAAAAGAAGTTTCGTCCCGAAACTTGTTAGACCCCATCACTCTCCATAAACCCGTCTCGTAAACACGCGAAACTCTATCGGTCCTAACCATGTCTATGCATAGCAATCATATCACGACCTCGCAAGGTATTCATCAATCAAGCAAAATCACATAACCATAAAGCAACAAGAAAGATCTCGGGACTAACCCGAGGGTCCTATCGAAGTAGCCAGGCTCGCATAACACTCATGATAGTTCCTACGATACTATCCTCCGTCTCCCAGGTAGCCTCATCGGCTCCTCTCCTCGACCACTGTACTCGCAGCATAGGTATCTCCTTCGATCGAAGGCGCCTCGTACTCCGCTCTAAGACCGCTATCGGGTGCTCCGCGAAAGTGTGGTCCGGCTCGACCACTAGGTCCTTATGACTGACTATGTGGCTCGGGTCATGTATGTACTCTCTCAGCTGAGAGCATGAAAGACCGGGTGTATACCCTCCAACCGTGGTGGCAGTGCTAGCCGGTATGCCACCTCACCGGCTGTCTCCAAGATCTCGAATGGGCCGACATATCGGGGGCTTAACTTCCCCTTAATGCTGAACCGCCTGACGCCTCGTGTCGGTGACACTCTCAACCAGACCTAAGCTCCTACCCTGAACTCGAGAGGTCTACGGCTCCTATCCGCATACGACCTCTTTCGGCTCTGCGCGGCCAACATCCTCTCTCGGATTAAGGCAACTCTCGCCATGTCGTCCTGTACCTGATCTGAAGCTACTATGCTAGAACTCCCCGGCTCGTCCCAACATAAGGGAGTACGGCATCTCCGTCCATACAATGCCTCGTAAGGTGCCATCCCGATCGATGCGTGCCAGCTGTTATTATACGAAAACTCGACCAACGGGAGGTGATCTGGCCATACATGTCCCCAGTCTAGCACGCATGCTCGTAGCATATCCTCCAATGTCTGAATGGTCCGCTCAGACTGGCCTTCGGTCTGAGGATGGTATGTGGTGGTGAAATGGAGGCTCGAACCCAAGGCGGAGTGTACCTGCTGCCAAAACCTCGAGGTAAAACGCCCGTCCCTATCCGAGATGATGGTCCTCGGAACTCCATGTAGTCTCACAATTTGACGGGTAAACTCCTCGGCTAAACGACTCACCGGCCACGTTTCCCGTATAGGGATGAAACGTGCGGTCTTCGTCAGCCGGTCTACTACCACCCATATCGCGTCAAAGCTCCTACTCGGTCTCAGACCGGTCACGAAGTCCATGGAGATGTCCTCCCACTTCCACTGCGGCACGGGCAGTGGGTGTAGCTCTCCTCCGGGTCTATGGTGGTCGATCTTGACCTGCTGGCAGGTCGCGCATCGGGCCACATATCTAGCAACATCGGGCTTGAGCCCGCCCCACCAATAAGATCTCCTAAGGTCCTGGTACATCTTACTCGCGCCTGGGTGCACGGAGTAAGGTGTGGAATGGGCCTCACGCAAGATCCGCTCTCTCAGCTCCGGATCCGACGGTACACAAATACGTCCTTGATGTCTCAAGAGTCCATCTGCTCCTATGACAAACTGCGGTGCCTCTCCTCGGAACATCCTGTCCTGGATCCTCATCAAAATGGGGCTGCTCTCCTGCTTCTGCAGGATCTCACCGGACAGGTCAGGCAATACCTCTAACTCGGTCAATCGGTAGTCTCGTACCCGGGAACCGGATATCCAACTCCAAGCCCATCAAATCCCTCTGCAGCTGGGGCTGAACCGTAAGCCGAGCTATATCATCCTCTCGAGGTGTCCTCCTACTCAAAGCATCGGCGACTACGTTCGCCTTCCCGGGATGATATAAAATCTGTAAATCAAAGTCCTTAATCAGCTCCAACCATCTCCTCTGGCGGTTATTTAACTCCCGCTGAGTGAATATATACTTCAGACTCTTATGGTCTGTGAAGATCTGGCAGGTAGTCCCGTACAAGTAGTGTCGCCAGATCTTCAGGGCGTGAATCACTGCCGCTAGCTCGAGATCATGGGTAGGGTAGTTCTCCTCGTACGGCTTCAGCTGCCGAGAAGCGTACGCAATAACCCTACCCCTCTGCATCAAGACGCACCCCAAGCCTAGCTTGGAGGCGTCGCTATATACTACAAAGTCCTCTATGCCCTCAGGCTGGGCTAACACAGGAGCGGAGGTCAACCTCCTCTTCAGCTCCTCAAAGCTGCGCTGGCAAGGCTCGGACCAGACGAACCTGGTAGACTTCCTCAACAAGGAAGTGAGTGGTCGCGCAATCACGGAGAAACCCTCGACAAAACGGCGGTAGTATCTCGCTAAGCCCAAGAAACTGTGCACCTCCTTGACCGTCCTAGGAGGCGGCCATGAGGAAACAGACTCAATCTTCGCC
Organism: Fagopyrum tataricum; assembly: GCA_002319775.1. NCBI lineage: Eukaryota > Viridiplantae > Streptophyta > Magnoliopsida > Caryophyllales > Polygonaceae > Fagopyrum > Fagopyrum tataricum. The sequence goes on along the minus strand of NCTC01004217.1, from coordinate 4,685 downwards.
GGGTCGACCATGACACCCTCGGCGGAAACTATATGTCCCTAAAATGCCACCTCGGACATCCAAAACTCACACTTAGAGAGCTTAGCGTAAAGCTCTCTATCTTGGAGGACTCGAAGTACCGTCCTCAGCTGTCCCTCATGCTCCTCTCTACTCCGGGAGTAGACTAAGATATCGTCAATGAATACCACCACGAACTGGTCCAAGAAGTCGATGAAGATGCCGTTCATCAACTCCATGAAGACGGCAGGTGCATTCGTGAGCCCGAATGGCATCACGACAAACTCAAAGTGGCCGTATCTCGTCCTGAATGCCGTCTTCGGTATGTCCTCATCTCTCACCCTAAGCTGATTGTATCCCGACCTCAAGTCGATACGAGAAAATACGGAAGCTCCCTGCAACTGGTCCAACAAATCATCAATGCGCGGTAAAGGGTACTTGTTCTTAATGGTGACTTTGTTCAACTCCCGGTAGTCGATACAAAGCCTCAAAGATCCGTCCTTCTTCTTCACGAAGAGGACCGGTGCACCCCAAGGGGAAACGCTCGGGCGTATGAAACCCCTATCAGCTAACTCCTCGAGCTACTTCTTTAGCTCCAGCAACTCAATCGGAGCCATGCGGTATGGAGCCTTGGAGATCGGCCTGGGTGCCGGGCTCCAACTCAATAGTGAAGTCAACGCTCCTCTGCGGTGGTAGCCCAGGTGGGCTCCCCGAACACATCCTCGAACTCGCATGCCACAGGATCTCCTCTAGTGATGGTCTCGTCTCCTCCTCCTTCATGGCATAACACCAGAAGGCCTCACATCCCTGCCCGATAAGTCTAGCGGCTCGAACGGCGCTGATGACTGTACCGGCCTTCCCGAGGTCCCAACCTCGGAAAATCACCTTCTGCCCCGTCTCTGTGGAAATCGTCACGGTCCTCTGGCTGATGTCCAAAACGGCATGATGGCGGTCCATCCAATCCATACCCAAGATGACTTCTTCATGCACTAAGTGCATGACAAAGAAGTCGGCTAACCAATCTCGGCTCCCCAAACCGAATGGGGCAACCGTGTACCTCTCGGGTACCCCTAACCCTACCTCCATCGGGTAACCCTTATAGAAAAGGGGTCTCCCCTCTATCGTAGCTAAGGACAATCTAGCTACACAATCATCGGATATAAACGAGTGGTGGCACCCGTATCAAAATAAAACTCGGACCTGAAAAACCGTGAATCTGAATAGTACCTGGGGCTGCAGCTGCTTGGAGGGATCAACCTGCACTCCTCAACTCGAAATACTCTGGCCTGTAGTGCCTCTGAGTCTCTGTGTATCCTCCACCTCGGCCTCTGTACCTCGGCCCTGTCCCTGAGTTGATCCCTGTGTACGAGTCTGACCCTTGTCCCTGACCTTGGCTCCTCTGCTGAGAGCCCTAGAGACTGATACTGAGGCGGCCTCTGACTGCCTCCTGCTCTGCCAGCAGGCGAAGAACCCTGCTGAGACTAGGACTTGCCCTGACGGAAAAAAGCTGCTCGGTGGCCCATCTGGCCACAAGTGAAGCAAGCCACTGCGGTCTCCTGCACTCATTCTTTATGTGTCCATACTCCCCACAACCATAGCACTGTCGTGCCCGTACTGATGCCTGCCTCTGAGTCTGAGGACCTGAACGTCCCTGGTTCTAGCTACGCCCCTGACCTGCTACTCTTGTCCCTGAACCAGATGGGCTGTCCTCTGTCTCTTGTCCTGGCCCTCCGGACTGTGTCGCCCTCCTATGTCCAGGGCGGTCTCTCTCATAAGCCGAGCTCTGTCCTGGTACTCCGCCAGGGATGTACAACGGAATCCCGCAAGGTAAGCGCGGGTGGACTCCCTCAGTCTCCGGGAAAAAGAGGTAGACATGCTGGTCCGCTGGAGGTGCAGGAAGGTCCCAGCAAGCACAACTCCGCCCGGAATCGTCTGATCACCTCTATTAACGGGGACATCCTTAAATCCTGCCTCGAGGAAGTCCTGAACTCTATCGCTCCTCAGGAAGCTGGGCAAAAAGTCTCCCTAACAAGGCTCAGTAGCTGCTCCATCCGGGTCACACCCGCCTCTAACTGTCCTCCACCAGAAATGGGCCTGCTCACGGAACAAGGTCTGGACTATCTCGACTTGTCTCTCCTCTGGGCAACGGAGCGCCTCTAGTGCCTGACTCTACGTGCCCAATCCAATGCTCCACCTCTAACCCTAACCTTCCCGTCGAAGTAGGGTACATGCTGCTGGTTGAAAGCCTTCCAACCATGAATCAGGTCTCGGAGACCTCAGCTCGTCTCTCGGCCTGACAATCTCCACAACTGGCTCGGGTGCAACAACTGCTGGTGCAACTATCATCCGGTGCGGCCCGAACCTGGTCACCCTCTGTGTTGACATCAGCTGATCTCGCTGGTGCAGGCGCAGGCACTGGTGGTGCGGGAGGTGGTGCTCCAGTCCTAAATGCCTCCTCTACCCGACGTACGTAATCTCCAAAAACAGTAGCTAGCCACAGGACGCTCCCCCGGTCCTGGTAGATGAAGAACCTGAACTCTGACCTAACCACGGTCCTATCCCTAGCCTCGGAATGACGCTCTCTACGACCTCCTCTACTGGGGCCTCTGTCTGCTGGTGCACCCACAACTGAGTGGGTCCGCAACAGGGGATGCGTCCCCCACCTCTACCTCTCGTACCGGGAGGTCTTCCTACTCGTCCCCGTCCTCTCGGGGCGGTAGGGGAAGTGCCAGTAAACCCCTAGGGGTCCTACATACGCGGTGGCTCTCATGCGTGCCATCTGATTTCGGAAGACGTTTTATTTAATTTACGATTACTCAAGTACTTATTCATGGTTTAATCCGTTAATTCGCATAACATAAGGTAAATAATAACATATTACATCCAAGGCCTAAGTGCCCACATCATCCTAAGGTCATATACGTAACTAAATACATGTATATACAACTATGTAATAATAATACCTACTTCTAATCAAGAGCTATACGTCGCCCGAGGTTTGCGGAAGGAGCGGTGGTCCCGTACATTCTAACCCAAAGCCCGACTCATGCATATGATTTTGAAAACGAAAAGTCAGAACCCGTGGGGGTTCTGTTTATACCTCATTCCGGCCTTTAAAAAGATTGCGAGTGCCATTGTTGTCAACCTAGGGCTCTGATACCACTTTTGTAACACCCAGAATCCGCGGGACTCGGGATGCTACGGGACGAGACCGCACAGTGGGTCCCGACCCTTAGCCTGACAACATTCACTGGACCTTTCAACAACGGCACAGAATAAAGGCGGAAAACTCAAAAACATGTTTAATGTATGCAGGAAAGTGAAATGTAAAAGTACAACTGGGAAACTCAGCCGAGTCCTCAAAACCACATAATACGATACAAAAGTTAAAGTGCGTCAACATCCAATAAACAACAACGGTGAAAACGACTCAAAAATATTCCCCGTCCTATAATGTACGGGGACCCCCTGTCCACTCCTCCGCCTTACTCGGCGGAGTCCCTAACCTGCAAGTCAACTACATAAACGGTTTAAAACCTGTTAGCTCGCATACTAAGCATTAGAATAATGGGAAAAGGCACAAACACACATAAGAATCACAAAACATAAATCACGCAAGTCCGGTTTATTATCTTTAATTTCTTAACTCGTATCCCGTTCTAATTCAACTTCGGTGTAACACGAGACCCCAATGGTCTCGCCCCGGTCCCTATTTCCGGCAAGGCACGGTAAGGATGTATCCTTCCGTCTCACCCGCACGGCTAGTCGCCGAGAACCTCCCACTCTCGCAAGAGTTGGGCAGATGATGTCACCGCCCGTTATCATACACTTGGGCCAACATTACTTATAAAAGTCGGTGGTCCTATTTTACCGGTTTAATGATTATGACAAATACGTAAACACACACCACCAAACACGCATCATGCTAATACATAGAATACGCGCTAAGTAAGTCCGGAGACTTACCTCGTCCCAACGCTAACTCTCAAGACACTCCTGCTTCCCTCGGAAGAACACAAAACCTGCTCATCGCAAGATACATATATCAAAACTCGCTCACTCGAGAAGTCTAGGACTTCTACCCAAATGATCTATACAAGATCATTTGATTCCCATTCTAGAATCACATCCTAGAATCTATCATGCTCATAATCCAACACTTATAAAAGTCCACGGGGTCTAGCACGTCTATCACGTTTTCCTAAAGTCCGAAAATCTAACTTTTAAGGAAATTACGGTTTTGACCCCGAATTTCTTTAAAATCCTAAAATGGTCAAACGGGCCTCTAAACTTCCGGAAAATATTTAACTACATTTATTATCAATTAAACGACTCTAGTCGGTTACTAAATATTTCCGAACTTCCGGTTCGAGAAGAAAATCCTTAAGAAGGTATTAAGCGTCACCTAGATTTCTCGATACTTTGTCCTCGATTTAACCACGTCAAACATTCTTCAACAATTCCGAAATAATTCCTACGCATACTAGCCATGACTACAACATACGGGAAGCATCAGTACTTCCCAAATCCACAACAACTAAAACCAAAGCATCAAGTCTCAATCCACAACAAACTAAATCCTAACATGCGAGTTCTAGGAAACCGATTTCTTCTAACTTTCCAAGGTCATAACTATTGATCCAAAACCGTGCGGATCGTCCTAGAATTTTAACATGTTATAAACTGCT
>NCTC01004216.1:0-2500 GCA_002319775.1 Fagopyrum tataricum | reverse complement strand
CGACGCTGGCCCTTGTCACCCGAGTGGCCGATGGCCTTGTCATGGCCGAGACTGCCCGACACTGGCCTTGTCATGGCGAGAATGCCCGGCCTTGTCATTGGCCCCCATGCCCGACGCTGGCCTTGTCATTGCCCGACGCTGGCCCATTGGCCCCGAGCCGCCTTGCATGCCCGACGCTGGCCTTGTCATGGCCCACCGTTGGCCTTGTCAGACGCTGCCGTCAGTCATGCCCGACCTTGGGCCTTGTCATGGCCTTGTCATCATGGCTTGTCATGGCCTTGTCACGACGCTGGCCTTGTCATGCCGACGCTGGCCTTGTCATGCCCGACGCTGGCCTTGTCATCTGCCCGATCCCAGACGCTGGCCTTGTCATCGAACGCTGGCCTTGTCATGGCCGAGAATGCCCGACGCTGGCCTTGTCATGGCCGACGCTGCCGTCATGGCCTTGGCCTTGTCATGGCCATGCCCGACGCTGCCTTGTCATGGCCGAGACTGCCCGACGCTGGCCTTGTCATGGCGAGAGTGGCCGACGCTGACCTTGTCATGGCCTTGTCATGCCCGACGCTGGCCTTGTCATGGCCGACGCTGACCTTGTCATGCCTTGTCATGGCTTGTCATGCCGACGCCTTGTCATGGCGACGTCATGGCCTTGTCATGCCCGACGCTGCCTTGTCATGGCCATGCCGACGCTGGCCTTGTCATGCCCGACGCTGGCCTTGTCATGGCGAGACGCTGACCTTGTCATGCCTTGTCATGGCCGACGCTGGCCTTGGCCTAGCCATGCTTCCATGTCATGGCCTTGTTGCCATGCGGCGCTTTGTCGCCGCGGCGCTTGTCTTACTGGCCTTGTCACGGTCACGGCCTTGTCACGGCCTTGTCAGGACGCCTCAATTGATGGCATTGGAAGATAATCCCGGAACTTTTTCTTCCAAGCTGGATTTGTTTTTGCATAGCAATGTTCCTCACATGTTATGTGACCCCTAGAAGAAAACCCCATGCCAATGGGTGCCCGAAGATCGGTTGGCCTCGTCATAGAGCCTCCGGGCTCGTATGTTGGCATTGGAAGATATGCTCGGACATTTTTTCTCCAAAGTGGATTTTTATTGCATATCATTGACCCTCACATGTTATGTGACCCATAGGAAAAAACCCCATGCCAATCGGAGCTCTCATGATGACCCTTTGCCTTGTCCAAAACTCGTCGGTCCGAATTCGGGACTCGTATGATGGCATTGGAAGATATGCTCGGACATTTTTTCTCCAAAGTGGATTTTCTTTGCATAGCATTGTTCCTAACAAGTTATGTGACCCATAGGAAAAAACCCCATGCCAATCCGAGCTCTCACGTGACGGGAAAAAAATATTGAAAATCGTATGATCTGCCTCCAAGGATTAGTATCTCCTATAAGCTGTGGCACGTTTGTCCAAACTGCACTATAGGGGGAAGGGGTCTCTCGATGCCCCCCTGGCGCTTGATGGCATAGTTGGCACCGGCATTGTCCTCGACAATGCCCGATGCCTACTATGCCATCAAGCGTCTACCCCGGTCAGTCGGTGCGGATGTCTTCGCGGCGGCGGCGGCGCCGCGCCGGCGCCGGCGGAGGCACGCCGGCTGGCCACGGTTGGCATGCGAAAGTCCGGAACGATGGCCCGAACGAGAAAACGTCCCCGTCGTCCCTCGAAGCTTTGGAGACAACTAGAGGAGCCGGTGACGACTATCGCCCGGTGCCGGAACGTCCGGGTCTTCGCATGCCCGCCTGTCGGAAGGGAAGGGAAGGGGAGGGAAGGGAAAGGTTGGCCCGAACGGATTGTTGGAAAACTAGAAAATCTCGACGACGACGGCCCCGATCGAAAAAACGTCCCCGTCCTGCCATGCCTTGCCGCGCCCGGATGTCTAGCGTCGGTCTCGCACCTTCCACAGTTCCCGGGCATATGCGGCATAGCAAAGAGCGAATCGTCCGGACTGATTATCGGCCGGCCGTCCGGATGTCCGGGTCTTCTTACGGATGGTTGGAAACTAGAAAATCTCGACGACGGCCCCGATCGAAAAACGTCCCCGTCCTGCCATGCCTTGCCGCGCCCGGATGTCTAGCGTCGGTCTCGCACCTTCCACAGTTCCCGGGCCATAAGCCGGCCATAGCAAAGAGCGAATCGTCCGGGACTGATTATCGCGGGCATAAGCGGCATAGCAAAGAGCGAATCGTCCCGGACTGATTATCGGCGGGTCCGGGTGTCCGGGTCTTCGAACGGTCGGTTGGAAACTAGAAAGTCTCGACCGACGGCCCCGATCGAAAAAACGTCCCCGTCCTGCCATGCCCTGCCGCGCCCGGATGTCTAGCGTCGGTCTCGCACCTTCCACAGTTCCCGGGCATATGCGGCATAGCAAAGAGCGAATCGTCCGGACTGATTATCGGCGGGTCCGGTGTCCGGGTCTTCGAACGGTCGGCTGGCTTCCCCGTCCTTCAAACGGTCGGCTTCGTCCTCGGTTTTTTCGCGCTAA
>NCTC01004215.1:0-12524 GCA_002319775.1 Fagopyrum tataricum | reverse complement strand
ACATCCAATATATCATAGGGGCTATAAAGCATAACTCAGGCACACATCCAATATATGGAGGGCAGCTAAGTAAGTCCTATGGACTTACCTCAACCTCGGGAGTCACAGACTCAAATACTCGGCTCCGCTCTGGAGATCAACTCAACCTAAACAAGGTATAACGCATACATCATATACATATCCATACAAGGGGTCACACCTAGACCAAGGGATCCATACGGATCATATTCAAACTCGTAATCCTCAAGGCCGTAACCGGCATAACAGTTCCGTACTCAACTCATTCTAACCTCAACTCGCACCTAGCATGCTACTAACACTCATACTAGGAAGGAAAAGGATCTACCTAGCCTTAGGTAGATCCGGGACAAAAACGCACCTGCGGGTCACAAGGGGGGGCTGGCGGCAATGTCGGGCCGCGGGGGCGGTGACGACTGCGCAGAGCGTGATTCTGCGTTTCTCCTCGGTCCTTCACGTGATCAATTCCCGTCTTCTCTCATCCAAAGCCATCCCAAACACATACATACACATACCAGCATCAAAACGTGCCTAGGCAATCATCTAATCCTAAGCTATGAAGGAAGGCAAGAAGAAAGAAGAGAGGAGAAGAAACCTTACCACACTTGTGGTCTAAGGCTGCAGGAGAGCTCAACTGCTACCAAGGCTGGCTTCCAAGCCCAGCATAACCTCAGCCAACACTCACACAAGCCAACACACACAAACTCTCACAAAACTCTTCCACAACTCAAGAACAAGATCCAAGGAGCAAGGGAAGCAAGGAACGTGGAGAGAAGCTGGAGAAGAAGATGAAGAAACCCTTGATCAGCCAAAGGTAAGAAGGAGCAAGTAAAGGGTAAAGCAAGGTCAACAAGGTCAAAGAAACGGCTGCAGCCGCCGGAAACCGCGGGGCGGTCCAGGAAGCCGCAGGGGCGGCGCCACTCACCGCGGGGGCGGCAAGACCAACCTCGGCCAAAGCTAATCTCGGCCAAGGTCCGGTCTCGGCCCGAAAGACAACGGCTCTTACATCTCTCCCACCTAAAAACAAGTTTCGTCCCGAAACTTGCATAAACCTCGAAAGCACATAACCTCAAAACCGGATACACTCTCTATCATAGAGGTATCATAACACATACCTGCCTCAACCATACGATATAACCTCAACACGGGCGTGGAGAAACATCATCTCCCGCAAAAGATCACAATCCTATCCGAGGGCATAGAGAGAAGCGTCTCTAGCCAAACCAACATCGGGGCATGGAGAAGATATCTCCATCCAATCCTACATATCTCGAGATAGCATGGAGGTAAGAACCATCTCCAGCTATACTTATCTGTCGTACTAGCACAACAGGATCTGTAACAGATCATACACACATCACAGCTAGCACGAAATAAACAGTATGGCATATAAGCACATAAACACATAAGCATATAACACTCACCGAGGTAATACTAAGATCTACCCGGCGATCCCACTGGTACCTCTATCCCAGCATAGAAACTCTGGATAGTTCCTCTGGATACTATCCTCAGTCTCTCAAGTAGCCTCCTCAAGTCCACGTCTCAACTACTGTATCCTCAACATAGGAATGTCCTTCGAACGCAGGCGTCTCATACCTCGCTCTAGGACTGCAATAGGATGCTTAGCAAACGTGTGGTCCGGATCAACCACCAAATCATCATAACTCACAATGTGTCTCGGTCTGGTATATACTCCCTCAGCTAAGACACGTGGAACACAGGGTGAACACCTCTAATCTCGGAAGCAAAGCCAATCTGTAGGCTGCGCTCTCAATTCGATCCAGAATCTCGAATGGTCCGACATATCGGGGGCTCAACTTCCCCTTAATGCCGAATCTCCTCACACCTCGTGTCGGGGACACTCTCAGCCACACATGGGCTCAAACTCGGAACTCTAGAGGTCTGCGTCTCTTGTCTGCATACGACTTCTAACGGCTCTGAGCCGTCAGTAGTCCGCTCTCTAATCAGGGCTACTCGGGCCATATCATCCTGAATCTGATAAGGGGCTATACCGCTGACACTGCTCTGCTCATCCCAGCATAACGGAGTCCGACATCTCTTGTCCATACAGTGCCTCATATGGGGCCATCCCAATAGATGCATGCCAACTGTTGTTGTATGAGAACTCAACTAGTGGGAGGTGATCCGTCCACACTTGTCCCCAATCCAACACACAAGCTCGCATCATATCCTCCAGCGTCTAATGGTCCTCTCTGACTGACCATCTGGTCTGAGGATGAAACGCCGTCGTGAAATGTAAACTCGTCCCCAGGGCAGTCTGAATCTGCTGCCTAAAACCTCGAGGTAAATCGCCCATCTCTGTCAAAGACGATCGTCCTCGGCACCCCATGGAGTCTCACTATCTGCCTAGTGTACTCCTCAGCCAGTCTCGCTCACCGGCCACGTCTCCCTGATCGGAACAAAACGTGCCGTCTTCGTCAATCTGTCCACAATGACCCAGATAGCATCATAACCCCGGCTCAATCTCAATCCGGTCACAAAATCCATGGTGACGTCTTCCCACTTCCTCTTTGGAACAGGAAGTGGATGAAGCTCGCCCCCAGGTCTGAAATGCTCGATCTTGACCTGCTGGCAAGTCGCACACTGTGCCACAAATCTGGCCACATCGGGCTTTAGCCCACCCCACCAGTATATACGTCTCAAATCCTGATACATCTTACTCGTACCTGGATGTACCGAGTAAGGTGTACAATGAGCCTCCTGTAGAATCCTCTGACGTAAATCTGCGTCAGTAGGTACACAGACGCGACCTCGGCGTCTCAACACTCCATCTGCCCCCAGAAGGAACTGTGGTGCCTCATCTCGAGACATCCTCTCCCTGTATCCTCAGCAACATCGGGCAGGTCTCCTGCTTCTGTTGGATCTCCCCCAACAGATCAGGTAGAACCTCTTAAGATACTCAGTCGGGCATCCTCATCAGAAAACTGGATGTCCAACTCTAACCATCTCAAGTCTCTCTGCAGCTGAGACTGTACTGTCAATCTCACGATCGCCTGCTCTCGAGGCGTCTTCCGGCTCAGGGCGTCGGTGACAACGTTCGCCTTCCCCGGATGATACAGAATCTCCAAGTCAAAATCCTTAATCAGCTCGAGCCACCTACGCTGGCGGTTATTCAACTCCCGCTGCATAAAAATATACATCAAAATCTGATGGTCGGTGAAGATCTGGCATGTGGCACCATACAGGTAATGTCTCCAAATCTTCAGTGCATGAACTACCGCGGCCAACTCCAGATCATGAGTCGGGTAGTTCTCCTCATACGTCTTCAGTTGTCGAGACGCATAAGCAATCACTCTGCCCCGCTGCATCAACACACATCCCAAGCCAAGCTTGGATGCATCACTGTAAACCACGAAGTCAGTTGTACCCTCTGGCCGTGCCAAAACAGGAGCAGACGTCAAACGTCTCTTCAACTCCTCAAAACTCCGCATACACTGATCAGACCACACAAATCTGGTAGTCTTCCTCAGCAAAACTCGTCAGTGGACGGGCAATCACGGAAAATCCCTCCACAAAGCGTCTGTAATAACCGGCTAGGCCAAGGAAGCTACGTACCTCCTTGACGTTCGTCGGTGTCATCCATGCCGCTACTGCCTCAATCTTCGCCGGATCAACCTTGATCCCCTTCGGCGGAAACAATATGATTCCAGGAATGCTACCTCTGGCATCCAAAACTCGCACTTAGAGAACTTCGCATAAAAGTTCTCTATCCCGCAAAACCTGTAGTACAGTCCTCAAATGTCCTGCATGCTCCTCTCTGCTGCGAGAGTACACCAGTGATGTCATCTATAAAGGACCACCAGCAAACTGATCCAGGAAAGTCGATGAAGATGTTGTTCATCAACTCCATGAAAACTGCCGGGCATTCGTGAGCCCGAATGGCATCACTACAAACTCGTAGTGTCCATAACGGGTCCGAAATGCCGTCCTGTGCACATCCTGCTCTCTCACCCTCAGCTGGTGATATCCTGAGCGCAGGTCTATCTTGGAGAACACTGAAGCTCCCTGTAACTGATCCAGCAAATCATCAATGCGCGGCAACGGATACTTGTTCTTGATGGTCACCTTATTCAGCTCTCGGTAATCTATGCATAGCCTCAACGATCCGTCCTTCTTCCGTACGAAGAGGACCGGTGCCCCCCATGGGGATACGCTAGGGAGAATGAAGCCCTTCTCAGCCAACTCCTCGAGTTGCTTCTTCAGCTCTAACATCTCGACAGGCGCCATCCGGTATGGGGCCTTCGAGATCGGTCTCGTACCCGGCTCTAAATCAATCCCAAAGTCCACACTCCTCTGAGGTGGCAAACTGGACGGCTCAGCAAACACATCCACAAACTCATCAACCACTGGGATATCCTCTAAGGCTGGACTCTCCCCCTCCTTCATGGCGTAACACCAGAAGGCCTTACAACCTTGGGAAATCAACCTAGCTGCTTGTATAGCACTGATAACCATGCCTACCTTCCCGAGGTCCCAACCTCGGAAAACCGCTAACTGACCAGACTCGGTAGAGAGGGTGACAGTCCTCCTACCCACATCTAAAACCGCAGAATGCCTATCCATCCAATCCATACCAAGGATGACTTCCTCATGCTCCAGCGGCATGACAAAGAAGTCAACTAAAAGCACACAGGTCCCTACAGAAATGGGACAGTCATGGATCTCACGGGTACCTCTGACCATACCCAATTGGGTAGCCCTATAATAAAGGGCATCCCCTCTACAGTGTCAAGACCCAGATGCTCAACACAAGCAACAGACATGAATGAGTGCGTAGCACCCGTGTCAAACAAAACACGAACAGGTAAGCCATAAATCAGAATGGTACCTATAGAGTAGGTGCAGTCGGCTCCTCTACACTCCTCAGCTCAAAAACTCGGCCCTGAGGGCCACGGGTGTCAGTGGTGCTCCCACCACGACCTCTACCTCTGCTCGGCCCAGGAGCAGATCCCTGAGCCGTCTGACGATCTGGGACCTTCTGTTGTCCCTGTGTCTGCTGCTGCTGAGGTGGCCTCTGTCCACCCCCAGCTCCACCAACAGGTGAAGAACCTTGTTGTGAAGAAGCTCTGCTCTGACGGCAGAACACTGCTCTGTGACCTCGCCCACCACACGTGAAGCAAGTCACCGGCTGTCTCGGGTACTCTGGCCTAATATGTCCCTGCTCTCCACAGTTATAGCACTGTCGAGCTCTAGCAGTAGCCGGTGTAGGCGAAGGCTGACTCTGGTCACTCTGACCTCACCTTGACCCAACAACTCCAGCCGTACCGCTAGTCTGCCCGGTACGCTGCCTCTTCTCAGACCCCCCGGTCTGAGAAGCTCTCCTCTGACTGACCCACTCACACTCATAGTCAGTGGCTCGATTCTGGTAGTCCATCAGGGACTCACAATGAAATCCCTCCATATAAGCCCGGGTGGCATCCCTCAGCCGTCAGGAAAACAGATACACATGCTGATCAGCAGGAGGTGCAGCTGGTCCTAACAGTGTCAGCTCCTCCTGAAACCTCCGGATGGCCTCAGAAACTGGCACATCCTCGAACCTGGCCTCCACAAAATCCCTCAGTCTCTCCACCCTCAGCGAGGCAGGGCAGAAATGCTCTCGGATCATAGACCTCATCTGCTCATAACTGGTGACCTGACCTCGTACGGATCTCCACCAGTGCTGCGCTAACTCCCTGAACAAGCTCTGCACTAACCCGACCTGTCTATCAACTGGACACCTAATAGACTCTAGAGCCGAGTCTACGTGTCCTATCCACAACTCTACCTCCAACCCCACCTTCCCAGAGAAAGGGGGTACTCCCATCTGATGGAAAGCCTTTAACCAACTGTTTGGTCGAGGCCCTCTATACTCCTCTTGTACTCGAACGACCTCAGCAACAGGTGCCGGTGTAGCTGGCACCTGTGTAACGGTGTTGGACCTCTCAGATGGCCCCTCCTGTGCTGGCAGATCCGGGGCACGTTTACCTGCCCTGGCAGCCTCCTCAACCCCGCCGGATGTAATCACGGAAGGCTGGTCCCTCCATGGAGACACGGTCCGAGTCTACTGACTGGACTCGCTGTGGACCCTGTCCCCCAGTTGTGCATTGCCCCATCTCAGGGGCGGCACTCTCAGCAATCTCTGCCTGAACGTCCTCTGCTGCACGCAGCTCAGCAGCAGGGATCCTACCCCGTCCTCTACCTAACGGAGGTCTACCTCTACCCCGTCCTGCTGCAGGTAAAGCTCTAGTATGAACCATCTGTAGAGGACATAAACCCAACTCAGATGGCAATATATATTCCGTATGTATAGGTATATAACACATCATCACAACAGATAGTATCTATCTATACATATATATACCTATATTGTCGAGATCTTCAGAGGGGCGATGGCTCACGTACACGATATCCCAAAACGTTTTGTACTCATTTCAAAACCAAAACCTTTTGAAAAGTCAGACCCCTTTCGGGTTCTGTTTATTTATCTATTCGACCTTTATCGCAGATTACAAGTGCCATTGTTGTTAACCTGGCCTCTGATACCACCTTTGTAACACCCCGAATCCGCGGGACTCGAGGTGCTACCGGGCTAGGATCTCACAATGGATCCTGACCCTAGCCTGACAACAATTTCACCGATCTTACAACAAGGCACAAACAGATTAAAACCAAAACATAAAACAAATATATAAACATGTCAAAAGGTTTATACAACTATTGAGTACAATAAAACATATCATATATATATATATATACATATCCAAAATACCCATCCATGAGTATAACCCCAGTGTACGGAGCCCTCAGCAGATCACCCCGTCTGGATCACTCTGCAGTGTCCTAACCTGCAAAGTCTACAACACGGCATTACACCGTTAGCTAACCAAACACATACAAAGGAAGATGCTAGAGCACATGCACACGTCAGAACTTAAACATATAAACATGATGTCACACATTTACCCATTTTATTATCTCATAATAATAGTCCGGCGCATACAACGTATAAATAATAACTCAATATGAACGTATGTGACACGAGGAATATAACCCTCGCCTCTCGGGAATGGTGCTAGCTGGAATGGGATCCGGTCCCACCTCCCGTGTACCCTATGGGAGTGGTGCAGGTGGCCGGCCCACTGAGCCACACGGGCCTGCCCAAAGAGAACCTCCAGACTCCCAGCGGGATGAATGGACAAGTTGTCACGGCCCTACAATGGGCAGTCAATAGACCATAGGTCGGTAATACAATATATCATACGGGATAATAAGCATAACATCCACCACTCAAGTACACATCCAATATATGGAGGGCAGCTAAGTAAGTCCTATGGACTTACCTTAACCTCGGGAGTCACAGACTCAGAATACTCAGCTCCGCTTTGGAGATCAACTCACCCTAAACAAGGTATAACGCATACAACATATACATATCCATACAAGGGGTCACACCTAGACCCAAGGGATCCATACGGATCATATTCCAACTCGTAATCCTCAAGGCCGTAACCGGCATAACAGTTCCGTAATCTACTCATTCTAACCTCAACTCGCACCTAGCATGCTACTAACACTCATACTAGGAAGGAAAATGATCTACCTAGCCTTAGGTAGATCCGGGACAAAACGCACATACGGGTCACAAGGGATGCAGGGGCGAAAGCAGGTGGCCGCGGGCGCGGTGGGATGTGGCCGCGGGGGCGGTGACACGGAACGTGGACGGCCACTGGCACGGCGCTGGCGCAACGCTGGCGCCTGGACAATGTCGCCGCAGGGGCGGTGACTCACGGCCGTGGGGGCGGCGATTGCACAGAGAGTGATTCTGCGTTTCTCCTCGGTCCTTCACGTGATCAATTCCCGTCTTCTCTCATCCAAAGCCAATCCCAAACACATACATACACAAACCAACATCAAAACGTGCCTAGGCAATCATCTAATCCTAAGCTATGAAGGAAGGCAAGAAAGAAAGAAGAGAGGAGAAGAAACCTTACTACACTTGTGGTCTAAGGCTGCAGGAGAGCTCAACTGCTACCAAGGCTGGCTTCCAAGCCCAGCATAACCTCAGCCAACACTCACACAAGGTATCACACACACAAACCTCTCAGAATACTCTTCCACAACTCAAGAACAAGATCCAAGGGAGCAAGGGAAGCAAAGAACGTGGAGAGAAGCTGGAGAAGAAGATGAAGAAACCCTTGATCAGCCAAAGGTAAGAATGGGTGAAGTAAAGGGTAAAGCAAGGTCAACAAAGGTCAACAAAAACGGCTGCAGCCGCCGAAAACCGCGGGGGCGGTCCAAGCAGCCGTAGGGGCGGTGCCACTCACCGCGGGGGCGGCAAGACCAACCTCGGCCAAAGCTAATCTCGGCCAAGGTCCGGTCTCGGCCCGAAAGACTACGGCTCTTACAGCATTGCCATGGAAAACGGTAGTGTTGGTTGTGAAAAAAAGAAGATGCATCTCTTCGCTTGTGCATTGATTATGGAGAGTTGAACAAGGTAACATTTACCCAAGATATATGACCTACTCGACCAATAGAATGGTCAGTAGTCTTTTCCTAGATGAACTTGAGGTCCGGTTACCACCAATTGAGGATTCAAGATGAGGATTTTGAAAAGATGGCATTCCGGAAAAGGTAGATACATTATGAATGTAGTGATGCCTTTTGGACTCACTAATGCGCCATCTCTTTTTTAACAATGTGATGAATCATTTATCCGTGAATACTTAGACCATTTTATGGTGGTGTCTATTGAAGACATTTTGATATACTCTCGAAGTCTAAAGGAGTATGCATATCATCTTCAAGTTGGCCTTGAAACTTGAGAAAAGAGAAGTTATATGCTAAGCTGTCCAAATGTGAGCTTTGGCTACCAAAAGTAGCATTCCTTGGCCATGAGATTTTACAGAAGATGTGATGGTTGATCCACAAAAGATTGTAGAAGTCTCAGAATGACATCTGTCTAAGACTGCAAAATAAGTTAGAAATGTTCTTGGATTTGTCGGTTATTATCGGAAATATGTGAAAGGATTCTCCAAATTAGCTCAACCGTTGACAAATTTACTTCGTAAGACAAAAAAGTTTGAGTGGAATGAAAAGCGCCAGAAGAGTTTTGAAGAGGATAAGAGAAGGCTCGCTAATGCATTAGTTCTAACTTTACCTCCATGTACCAATGGGTTTACAGTTTAAAATGATGATTTGGGACAAGTCTTGGTTGTATATGAAGGTAGAATGACAAGGTGATGGCATATGAATCTCGCTAGTTGAACCGTATGAGGTGAAATACCTCACTCATGACTTGGAACTTGTAGTCGTAGTTTTTGCTCTCATGATTTCGAGACACTACCTTTAAGGAGTTAGTTGTCAGATTTCCACGGACCACAAGACCTTGAAATATATTTTTAGGAATTATATATGAGATAAAAAAGATGGCTAGAGTTATTAAAGGAAGATGATATTGAGCTCTTATATCATCCTGAAAGGGCTAATGTTGTTGGAGATGCTCTTAGTAAGAAGTCGAGGCGAGAAAAGATGATAGCATGTTTGAATGTGCAACCTAAGTTGCAACGAGATTTAATGAAGCTCGACATGGAAAAATGATTTGGCAAAAACCAAGGTCAAATGAGTATGTTTGAAATTCGACCGCCTCAATTAAAGACTATCAAAGGGAAATAAGATGATGATGTAACTTTGACGAAGATTCGAGAAGTTGTTAAGATAGGAAACGCTCCAGATTTTGGGATTGATGACAATGGGTAACTGAGATATAAGAACCGCCTATGTCTAACAACCGATAATACGCTTCGTAAGTCCATTTTTGAGAGAGACTCATTCTTTTGATTATTCGGTACACCCCGGAACTACTTAAGTGTTTGAGGATCCCATAAGAAATTATTGGTGGTTGAACATGAAGCAAGAAGCTAAATGATGTATTCGTTGAAGAAATAGTAAGATTGCATAGTGTTCCTAAGAAAACAATGTTAGATGGTGATAGTCGCTCTATATAGCTATGGGTACAGAGTTGAGATTTAGTACCGCTTTTTGCCCGCAAATAGGTGGACAACCTGAAAGGACCGTTCACCCCTTGGAAGAAAAGTTACGAGCTTGTACTTTGGTTTTGGCCGGTAACGTGGGGAACACATTGCCATTGGTGGAGTTTACCTACAATAACAATTGGCATGCATCGATTCTGTAACACCCCAAATCCGCGGGACTCAGGGTGCTACTGGGCGAGACCTAAGAAAGGGTCCCGACCCTTAGCTTGACAACAAGTTCACCGGACCTTTCAACAAGGCACAAATAAAGGCGAAAACTCAAACGTTTTTAATGTATGCGGAAACCGAAAAGTAAGAAAGTACAACTTGGAAACTCAGCCGAGTCCTAAAAACATACACTCCAATACGAAAACTTAAACCGTACACATAAACAAAAAGGTAACCCAAAGACCTCCCCGTCCTATAATGTACGGAGACCCCGGCTGTCCACTCCTCCGCCTCACTCGGCGGCATCCCTAACCTGCAAGTCATCTACACAAACGGTTTAAAACCGTTAGCTAATATTCTAGGTATTAGAAAAGCGGTGAAGGCACAAACACATACATATCACACATTATAAAACACGCAAGTCCCGTTTATTATCTTTTTTATTACTTAGTCATATCCCGTTCTATTTCAACTTCTGTTGTGACACGAGACCCCAATGGTCTCGCCTCGGTCCCCACTTACCGGCAAGGAATGGCACGGATGCACCCGCCCGTATACCCGCCGGGCTAGTCGCCAAGATCCTCCTAGCCCCAGTCAAGGCTAGGCAGTGATGTCACCGCCCATTATCATACACTTGGGCCAAAATATATATATAATGTCGGTGGTCCTAATTACCGGTTTAATAGTTATAACAAAACATAAACACACACCACCAAACACACATCCATGCTAATACGTAAAATACGAGCTAAGTAAGTCCGGGGACTTACCTGAACTGATCGACGGTCGGCCATTACCCGCTACCGTCTAGACGATCGGCCATTACCCGTTATCGTCTATATGCACATACAATATCAAATACCTGATCAAACGGGGAACATACCCATCAATACATACTCACTCTCAAGAAGTCTTAGACTTCACTCTAGTGATCTATGCAAGATCACCTAACCCTCAAACTAGGAAACGCATCCTAGGTCCCAAGTAGTCATCACACTCTCAACACATGCAACAACCCACAACAGTCCATAATTCCACAAGATATTAATCCTCAACCAAAGAGGTACAAGCTAGCCTAGAAGATCCATCATGCTCACATGCTCATATCCATCACTTACATCGAGCCTTAAGGGCTCCTAGGTTCACAACCACTAAGTGGCATTCCAAGCTACTCTAGATCCATCCTAGGCATGCTACTAACAAGATTCAACATCAATACTAAGGAAGGAATGAAGAGGAAAGGAGAGGAGGGACCTACTGTTGCCGAAACCACAGCCGCGGAGTCAAGCCGGCGCCCCCTGCGGACAAAGGAGCCGCACCCGCGGAGGACAGCGTCGCCTGCCAGGAGCCGCCCCTACGGTTTTGCGGAGCCGCGCCCGCGCCAGAGCCCAGCCGCACCCGCGGCCTTGTGCTGCCGCACCCGCGGCCGTCCGCCGCCGCACCCGCGGCCTTGTGCTGCCGTGAGTCTGCCGCCGCCCCCGCGGCCATGCCGAGCCGCACCCGCGGCGGTGCTGTGCCTCTCCCGCAGCCGTACTAAGCCGCCCCTGTGGCCATCCGTGCCCGCGGCTGTGATGATCCGCCCCCGCGGTTACGCTGCAGAAGCTCGTCTTCTTCGTCTCGATCGTGGATCCTTGGCTCCCAAGTGCTTCTTCTCTTGCTGGATCTTCTCCAAACACCCACCACTGGTCTTAGGCACCTCTCCTCGACCTAATCGAGCTAAGAACGCAGCCATGCAAGGAGTTGAGTAAAAACCTCTCAAAAGCTTCATCCATGGCTATGGATGAAGGAGGGAAGAAGAAAGGAAGAAAGACAGCAAAGAAGAGAGGGGAAGGAGGGGAAAGAGCTTACCAAAAGCCTGGGATCTCCTTCTGCAGTCCACAACTTGGATCTTCAGCAACCATGGAGAAGAGAAGAAAAAAAGAGAGGAGAGGAGATGAGTGAAAGAGTGAAGTAACGTGAGGAATAAGCTAAGGTAGGAGAGAGAGAGAGTCAAAGGCTGAAAAGGAGGTGTGGGGACCAAGGGGTCAGCTGACCTCTTGTCCCTCACACGGACCGAGGGGTCGGAAATGATCCCTTGTCATTTTTTAACCCGGAACGAAGGGTCGGAATGCGGAAAAGAGGAAAAACGACGTGTCCGCTCGGGATTTTCTTAGGAATAAATCCCGGCTCTCGGCATCTCGGGATTACGGGATAACTATAAGGTGCTCCAAGTCCGGAATTAAATTAATAAAAAATTCCGGACGTTACAGATTCAGATGACACCATATAAAGCTTTGTATGGAAGGAAGTGTAAGTCACTAGTGT
>NCTC01004214.1:0-12533 GCA_002319775.1 Fagopyrum tataricum | reverse complement strand
TCATCTGACTGGACTCTTTGGGATCCCTGTCTCTCAGCTGCACCGTTCCCAGTCTCAGGAACGGCACTCTCAGTAACGTCCTCATGAACCTCCTCCGCTGCACGTGGATCAACAACGGGATTCCTACCCCGTCCTCTACCTAGAGGGGGTCTACCTCTACCTCGTCCTGCTGCAGGTAAGGCTCTAGTCTGAACCATCTGCAGAGGACGTAAACCTAACTTAGAAGGCTATATATATGCCATATGTATAGATATATATCAAATCAATCACAACAGAATATCTATATATATCTATTCTGTTGAGATCTTCAGAGGGGTGATGGCTCACGTACACGATATCCCAAAACATTTGTACTCATTTCAAAACCAACACCTTTTGAAAAGTCAGACCCCTTTCGGGTTCTGTTTATTTATCTATTCGACCTTTATCGCAGATTACAAGTGCCATTGTTGTCAACCTGGGCTCTGATACCAACTTTGTAACACCCCAAATCGACTCGAGGTGCTACTGGGCTAAGATCTCACAATGGATCTTGACCATATCCTGACAACAAGTTCACTGAATCTTACAACAAGGCACATATAGATTAATAAAAAACATAAAACTAATATATATATATATATATATATATATATATATATATATATATACATATCAAAAGGTAATACAGAGTAACCGTTGAGTACAAAATCAAAATATATATCTACACAACATAAATATCCGATATCCCACGATATCGCCCCAGTGTACGGAGCCCTCAGCGGATCATCCCTCTGGATCACTTTGCAGCTCTCCTAACCTGCAAAGGATCTACAACACGGTATAAAACCGTTAGCTAACCATACACATATATATAGAAATGCAAGAGCACAAATACACATCAGGAATCATAACACATCATCATGCTTTCACACATTTACCCGGTTTATTATCTTTATAACGTCAATCACTCAAATAGTATGTATATCTGCATATGAATATATGTGACACGAGGAATGTATATAATCCTCGCCTCTGAGTGCAATAGCTAGCTGGAGTGATATCAGCGCACCTTCCCGTATACCATAAGGAGTGGTCAGTGCCCTTCTCGTATACCATATCTAACTACACTACAAAGAACTTCCCAGACTCCACTACGGGATGAAAGGCAAGTTGTCACAGCCACTATAATGGGCGGTCAATATATCATAGGTCGGTAATGAACCATATCGCATGCTATAAAGCATATAACAAACACCACTCATGCATACATCCAATATAAGGATAGTAGCTAAGTAAGTCCTATGTACTTACCTCAACCTCGGAAGTCTCAAACCCAATCGGCTCCAACTGTAGAGATCAACGCTGCCTAAACAAGGCATAACAACATATATCAAACTCATATCCATCACAAGGATCACACCTATACCCAAGGGATCCATAAGGATCGTATCCTAACTCATAAACCTCAAAGCCATGACCGGCATAAACGATAAGATGATCAACCTCATTCTATCCTCATATACGTACCTAGCATGCCACTAAACCGCTCATACTAGGAAAGGAAAGGATCTACCCAACTCTAGGTAGACCCGGGATAAGACGCACCTGCGTGACGGAAAGACGCTGGGGCGGAACAGGCAAACCGCAGGCGCGGTGACCGTGGCCGCTGGCAAGCGCAGACGCGGAATAACGCGGGCGCTGGGACCGTTGCCGCGGGGGCGGTGGCTTCTGGCCGCGGGTGCGGTGACAGTGCAGAACGTAGCCCCGCGAGTCCTCTTTCACTCTTCATGTGATCAATTCACGTCTCTTCCATTCCAAAATCACACACATGCATATACATACACATACTAACATTAATACACCTTCAATTCATCTAATCCTAAGCTAAGGAAGATGGAATCAAAGAAAGGAAGAAGAGAAGGATGAAGAAGCAAGGAGCTTACCACACTTGTGGTCCTATGCAGCAGAGAAAAGATCAACAACACACTATCACTGGCTCTCAAGCTCAACAACCACATCCACTAGGATCAACATCATCAAAGCCACATCAATTCTCTTCCAAACCCAAAGGAAAACAAGAACAAGATCAAGGAGGGAGAAGGAGAAACAAGAAGGACGTAAGGTAGCTGGGAAATGAAGTGAGGAACCCTTGGTCAAGAAGCCAAGGTAAGGTTAAGAAGGAAAGGGTAAAGCACGGTCAACAAAACCGGCTGTAACAGTAAGAAACCGCGGGGCGGTTCCCTGGGCCGCGGGAGCGGGAACCCGCTGGGACGGCACACAAGCCCGCGGGGGCGGCTAAGGTCAAATTCGGTCCAAAACACTAAGGCTCTTACAATGGCAATGCAATCGTCGTCCGATGCTACGTGTGTGTCCATTATCCTTATGGCATTTGAAAACCCCATTTTAATACCATCGGTATTAGGGCTATTTTGTGGGGATATAATTGACGATTTGACGATCTCGAGGTTGTGACATGCGAAGAGGGAGAGGTGCGCCGTGCGCCTTCTTCATGTTATGGAAATTATCGTTTCGGATGTTTGAGTTGTTTACAATAGCTAAGTTCATCATCTGATCAATTCAATTTGTACATCACAATCAATGTCAACATATTACATAATGAGATATTACACTTGACTACTAAAAATAAACCAAAGATAATTTTACCAATCGTTTATAAACTAAAAATAATACAAATTATTCATACTCATACTTTTAGATAAATCCAAACTTTTAGTGTCCGTTTGGTTAGAGGTGTGGAATGGAAACGGAATGAAATCGGTTAAGGGGAAGAAATGAAAATAAAAATGATTAGATTACTTTCATGACCTTTAAACAAACATAGTTTTTTTATTGATTCGGAATTATTCCGTTATCGGAAATTATTTCAAGCGATACCAAACGAGCCCTAAAACTGAATAGTAGTGTTAATTTCTCAAAAGTTTCATATTTGTAATAATTATGAGACAAAGGTTGACTTACAGCATAACCAGGATTGACTAGGTTGGGGCGTTTCCAAACAGTTTGGCCTTGATCATTGTATAGGCCACCATAAATGGTTAATCCGTCAAGATAAAGAAATTCAATCCAGTAGTTGAGATCCGTTGGGCCAGGAGGGGCCAGAAGTTGGCCCATATTGATGAACCTAATTGGGCTTTTACATGGCCCACTTAGCGCTACGGGATTCATCAAGTATATACCAGAAGGGATCACAAGTTGTGTCTCACCTCCCTTCCATTTGCATGCATCATTCCATGCACTAAGCAATGCCTATCGTCAATTAAAACAACACAAAATCGTTAATTAATTAAACTCGATTACGATTTCACATGTATGAACACATAGTACCTTGCTATTGTCGAACGTTTTGCTAGCGACTCCTCCATACTTAGTCAATTCGAAAATATTTGGATGTGCATGTAACCGGTAGAAACATAATACAGACAAACATAACATTAACCTTAATGAATCTATAAGATCATATATGAACCCCATTGTTCTTAGATAGGTATGATTATGTTCATAGAAGAAGGCCATTATTATATATAGATAGCTATTGTTAAAGAAGGCCGTTACTATGTAGGTCGGTCGGTGTCTAGATACTGATCTACCTATTCTGCTTACCTTGTATATAAAAGAAGAATGAGTATTTTCATTATATGTACATTCTTATTTCTTTAAATTAAAATCCCTTAAAAGGGAAAAAATAATTTGTTTTTTCCAATATATAAATGATGACGCTTCAAGTGATAAAGCAAGATACGCTAAGGTCAAAGAAAAGATGATTTATGGAATAAATCTAGAAAGTTGATGTAAAGTAATTAATAATCAATCTTATGAATTAAATGTAATTAATCTTATAGATTGAGTTAAAAACACAAAATTTTAATATACTAGTGGTAAAGTCCATATGTACAAGTCATTTTAATTATTTTACTTATCATTAATTATTAATTTATTATTCATAACTTATTAACTAATAAAACTGAAAAATAAACTAATAATAATGTTATCTTATACAAGTCAATGATCCTTGTGTTGTGGAACTATAGAGTATTGTAAGTCGATAATTGAGTTGATCCAACGATCTATATTGAGCCACGTCATTGTAAGATTTCTATAAACTTCTTAGCAACACGGTGGCAATTTTATAAATTTATGAAGTTAACGTGGTATTTTTGTCATTTTGAAAATTTGTTTTAAAATGGTATAGCCAGTGGTGGCATTTTTAAAATTTTCAAAACATGTAATGGAATTTTGTTTTATTTCATAAGTTCAAAATGTTGAAATTAATGGCTATTCAATTAGTTCAAACTGTCTGTTTAAATGGTTCTTATCTTTTACAAGAAAAGTTTGTAATTGTAACTTTATTAATGGTTCGTATCTTTTACAAGCAAAGTTTGTAATAGTATACAAGTTTTGAACCGTTAAATATTGTAATAAAAATGTACTAATAATTATTTTTCTTTTTCTAACAAATACTTTTTTTGTTCAAAATATTTACAATTCGTTAAAATTTTTTTGTTTTACTAGTTCAAACTGTTAGTACTAATGATTGTTAAAAAAAACTTGTGACTGTAACTATGGTAATGAACTAATAATATAGAATATATGAATTGATATGAACACTTTGTATGAATTAATAGTATAAAAGTTTTAGATTGTATGTCATTATTGTAATAAAATGATAATGATATTTTTGTAAAATATTTTTTTTAATGAACACTTTTTTCGTTCAAAATTTTTGTTTACAAATCGTTCAATTTTATGTTCAATTAGTTGGAAGTTTTGTATTAATGCTTCATATATATTTACAAGAAAAGTTGTAACTATAACTTTGCTTTGCTAATGAACTAATAATATAAATATTTGAACTATAATGAATACTTTATATGAACTAATCATATAAAAATTTTGAACTATCAAATATTATAATAAAATTATATTAATAAAATGTGTGTTTCATAAACATTATATAAAAATAGTGCACAAAAATATGAAATGATAGTGTACGTAAAGTACGTGAGCAAAATCAATAAAAAATTTTTTAAAAAAATGCCACCGCTGTATCGAGTTCCGGTGAGACGACCGAAATACGGCTTTCTTTAACTCCAAGGCTAATGGTAGGAGAAAACGCAACAAGATTTGTCGGTTGGAGGATGAAACGGGGTTGTTCTAGCACTCGGAATGGGCAATGTCTTGAATTTCAGTAAGGTATTTTATGAATATCTTCATGTCTAATGGTGTTATTGCTTCTGATGTCCACATTGGTGCTTTTTTCCACTAGAAGCGACTCTGACAATGGTGATCTGTTGTGGGCCTGCTCGGCTAAGGAAGTAAAAAGTGTGTTATCTAGCACACATCTATCCAAGTTTCCGGGACCGGATGCCCTTGCTCTCTTTTTTCAAAGGAATTGGGGTTTAGTTGGAAATTGTATTACAAATCTTGTAATTGGGTTGTTTAATGGAATGTTTTTCCTCCGAATCTCAATCATACTTTTATCTCCTTTATTCCTAAGGTTACTTCTTCTAGTATAATGATTGAGCTACGACCTATCAGTTTATGTAATGTTCTTCATAAGATATATGCTAAGGTTCTAGCTAATAGAATGAAAAAGTGTCTAGGGAATGTGATATCTAAGTCTCAAAGTTCCTTCGTCCCGGGAAGACTCATTATTGATAATGATCAGGCGGCTTTTGAGGTATTTCATGTAACATCACGTAAAATTGTCATCTCACATCATTTGAGTGGGGATTTGAGATTAACTTATAAGGATGACTTGCTATCCATGTCAATAATAATTCTACTTTTCTAGTGGAAGCGTGAGGACAAATAACTCTAGAGTTAAGCATGCTCGCACGAGAGCAATTTTTAGGATGTTGACCTCCTGAGAAGTTTTATGCGTAGTATGGTTGGCATAGGGACAACGTCCCTAAGACCTCGGGTCTTATAGATGGTATCAAAGGGAGGTTGTGCAGAGGGCGAGAGGCTGTAGGGGACAAGTCTCAGGGATCGGGCTAAAGAAGCAAGGTTATGTGAGAAGAAAGATGAAGAGAGGTAGATGATCGGAAACGTTTTGTATTTCTGCTATATTTATCTAAATAACAAAAAATTGGTATAAGAGCCATCTTGCATAAAATTGATAGGATCAATGGGTTAATTGTTATTTTGATGAAAATTTTGATTTAAAATTGGCGGTAAATTTTATATGGATTATTTGCAATATTGGAATTGGGATTTTGATTGATTGGAATTTCCAATTGTATGAACTTAATAAAAGGAAACTAAGAATTGAACCGAATTGAATTAGAACTGATTTTGGGGAATTTTAAACCACCACCGAACCGAGTTGGGCTCGGGTTTGGGTCCGGTCAGGACTGAGAAGGACTCGGTGGGAGGAGGGTCTGGGCCACCGTTGTTGGGCTCGCGTTTGGGTTGTACACTTTTTGAGCTCCCTCCTCGCGGGCCGCTTTTCATTTTGGATCAAATGGGCCAGTTGAGTTGTTATGCTACCTGATAACATGATTTATCGACTTGTTGCAGTCATGCATTTAGTTAGATTTTTCCTTTCGGCATTCATGATTTAGCCTTAGTTTGTGTCATTTATGCTTGTTTAGTTCTACTTTGCAAGAATATATGTCTACACACACTATTTGTTGCTTTGTAGGTGATTTGACACATTTTGGAGCTAAAACGACGCATTTGAGGATCAAGTCTCGAAGTGGATGCATTGGAGCGAGCATACGTGCACAGGAAAGAGCTAGGAATCAAGCTAAAGGCATGGAGGGAACGACCAAAGAGCATCTTGGTTGAGATTGTTGAAGACTTTTACATGGAGGGAACGACCAAAGAGCATCTTGTTCTTCATAGTTTAGTTAAAGTTGAAGACTTTTACATTCAGTTTTGTTTGGAATAGATTGTTGGATTCAAGAATTGAGAAGATTGCAGGTTTTTATTCATTGAAAGTTGAGTTCTTCCTTTCCCTTTTGTTATTTATTTCTTTATTTTGTCTTTGATATGATTGTTATTGGCTAGTTTTTTGTGGTTCCAAGGTTGATAGAGATTTTTTTATGCCTTGAATTATGATGGAATAGTTTGAGTTTATGTTTGGTTTGTTTAGCCTCGAAATCCTGGTGGTTAGTTTGGCCTGAACCTAGTTAGAATCCTTCTAGCTAGTAACCTAAGTTGGGATTGAGACTTACCCGGTGATATTCCTTCTTAGATACCTTAGAAAACTGACCATGGGTAATAATGGTTCATCCTTTATTGGTTGAATGTGCTTAGATTCCTTCCTAAGTAGGGTAATACCTGAGACTTACCCGGTGATGGTTTACCTTTCTCTTAGTTTGTAGTCTGGTTTGTTTAGAATTTCCTACCTCTTTACCTTGAGACTTACCCGGTGATAGGTAGTTTGGTTTGGAACTAGATGGTCTTGAGACTTACCCGGTACTAGACCATCAGCTTAGAAATGTTCATCCCGGTGCTTGTAAGTCATAGATGCCTTATGAGTTTTCCTGAGTCCATATGTATAAGCAATGACCTTCAACCCTTTGAATCCATTTTCTTTCCTTTAACTTGATTATCTTTGTTTTCCCTTTTTGTTTGTTTGTTTGTTTTGACTTTCAATCAACAGTGACAATTGATTGTGAGTCCTTTAAAACCCTTTTAAAACCTTTTTGATTTCTTTCCCTTATCTTTTCCAACCTCCTTCTTATTCTAGATCTATCCTATTTTTAATCACTGTTGCAAATTAATCCTCTCAGTCTATGAGATCGACCTTGGAATACTTACCCTTACTGTGATTGACCCATACACTGTGAGTTCGCTACAATTTGAGTGTTTATTTCTTGTTTTACAAATTTAAAGCATACCGTGATTTTTAGTAACCTGTGAGCTTTTATTGTAACATCCAGAATTTATATTCCGGACTTAGAGCGTTTTGTAGACCTTTCCGCGTTAGCGGCTCAGTTTTCCCGCAGGCACGAGGTGCTGAGTGCCGGGATTTATTCCCAAAATCCCGCGCCAACCCTTCGTTTTTCCTTTTCGCTTTCCGACCCCTCGTTCCTAGCTAAGGTGACAAGAGATCAGCTGACCCCTTGATCCCCTCTCCCCTTTGACAGCTCTTGTCCCCTCCCTCTCTCACTTGACTCCTCTTTCACGTTAGTTGCTTCCTCTCTTCCTCTCTTCTCTCTCTTTGCTCTTCTTCCATCTTTGAAGCTCTTGGATTGTGGACTGCAGTGGAGAAGATTCAGTTCTGGCTTGGTAAGCTTATTCCTCTCCTCCCTTCTCTTCTTTGCTGATTATCCCTTTCTTTCCCCCTCCTTCATCCATGGCCATGGATGAAGCTCTTGAGGAAGCTTTTCCTTTGAATACTTGCATGTGCTTGTTCTTAGCTTGTTTGGGTCGCGGAGAGGAGTCTAAGATCAGTGGTTGGTGTTTGGATAAGACCCAGCAAGAAGAGGAGGACATTGGAGCCAAGGATCTACAGTCGAAGACGAAGAAGACGAGCTTCTGCAGCTCCGACCGCGGGGGCGGACCATCAGAGCCGCAGGGGCGGCTCCAGGACGCCAGGAAACCGCAAGGGCGGCGCCAAGGTCCGCAGGGGCGGCGACAAGGATCCGCTGGGGCGCCAGCTTGACTCGGCGGCTGCGTTTTCTTTAACAGTAGGCTTCTCCTCTCCCTTCCTTAGTTTTGTAGTTGTATCATGTTAGTAGCATGTCTAGGATGGATCTAGAGTAGCTTGAGATGCCACTTAGTGATTGTGAACCTAAGAGCCCTTAATTAAGGCTCAATGTAGTTGATGCTTACGAGTGTGTTGAGCATGATGGACCTTCTAGGCTAGCTTGTTCATTCTTGGCTGAGGTTTAAGATCATATGAGGTTATAAGCTGTTGTGAATTGCTTTCATGTGTTGAGAGTGTGGTGAGTACCTTGGATCTTAGGATGCATTCCTAGCTTGAGGGTTAGGTGATCTTGCTTAGATCACTAGAGTGAAGTCTAAGACTTCTTGAGCGTGAGCATGTGTTGATATGTATATTCTCTTGTGAGCAGGTTGTGGGCTTCCTCCCTAAGGAAGCGAGAGTGTTGTGAGTTGAGTGTGGGGACGAGGTAAGTCTCCGGACTTACTTAACTCGTATTTTACGTATTAGCATCGATGTGTGTTGGTGGTGTGTGTGTTATTGTTTATGTTATAAACAACTAAACCGGTAATAGGACCACCGACTTTATATTATTTTGGCCCAAGTGCATGATAACGGGCGGTGACATCATCTGCCTAGCTCTTGCGAGAGTCTAGGAGGTTCTCGGCGACTAGCCCGTGCGGGTAGACGGTCGGATGCATCAGTACCATTCCTTGCCGGTAAGTAGGGACCGAGGCGAGACCACGGTGGTTCTCGTGTCACAAACCTAAGTTGAATTAGAACGGGATACGACTTAATAATAAAAAGATAATAAATCGGACTTGTGTGTTTTGGAGTAGGGCTGAGCAAGTTAGGTTCGGTTTTCCGAACCGAACCGAAACCGATAATTTCGGTCTAGACCGAACCCGAAACCGACAATTTAGGTTCGGTCTTAGGTCTTTGTTTTTAAAAAATAGGTTTCGGTTCGGTTTCGGTTAAAACCGTAAAACCGACTGTCAAACCGAAAAACCGAATTTTATTTCAAAAACCAAGATTTAAACTTGATACTTAAGTGAAATTGTTATTTTTTCTAACTTTAAATATTTATACTAAAATTGTTAAAGATTCTTTATCGTTTTATTGTATTCACGAATTTTATGCTATTGGATTTGGATATTTCTTTTTTTTTTATAATATTTATCGATATTTTTATTTTTATTTTTAGGTCCGTTTAGGTCCAAAACCTAAACCGAACCGAAACCGACCCTAATAGGTTCAGTTTTAGGTTCTAATATTTCAAATTTTCGGTTGTAGGTCCAAACCGAAACCGAACCTAATTTTATAGGTTCGGTTTTCGGTCCAAGGTTTTAGGAAAATCGGTTTTAGGTTCGGTTCGGTTTATCGCGGTTCGGTTTTTGGACCTATGATCACCCCTATTTTGGAGTACGTGTGTGTTGTGTTGATGTATGTGTATGTGCCTTCACCTCTTTTCTAATGCTTCGATTATGAGCTAACGGTTTTAAACCGTTCGTGTAGATGTCTTGCAGGTTCAGGACGCCGCCGAGTGAGGTGGAGGAGTGGACAACCGGGGTCTCCGTACATTATAGGACGGGGACGTTTTTTGGGTTATGTCTTGCATTGTGGATTGTTGGATTATGTTGTACGGTTTAGGGTTTTTCTTATCGGAGTTATGTCGTTTTGAGGACTCGGATGAGTTTCCACCTTGTATCTTTACATTTCGGTTTCTCGCATACATTATAAACGGTTTGAGTTTTGCCTTTATTTGTGCCTTGTTGGAAATGTCCGGTGAAATTGTTGTTAGGCTAAGGGTCGGGACCCACTTGTGAGGTCTCGTCCGTAGCATCCCGAGTCCTGCGGATTCGGGTGTTACATTTATCATTTATTGATAAAGGTTTATAGGGGTGTAAAAATAGCGAACAAGTTTTTTGCGCCGTTGCCGGGGACTGAAAAAGTTTAATTTGCTGTTTTTTATTTTTTTTATAGTGTAGATCTTTCTTGTTACTTTTGATCTTGTTCTCTTTCTGTCTTTGCATTCTCCAGGTTTAACAAAATGGCTATGAGAAACCTTCGAGCTGAGAGAGATGAAACCTTAGAGCGGATTAAGTATCTAGAGAGGGAACTAGAGTATGAGCTTTTCTTGGTGAGCCGACTAGGAGAAAGTGAGGAAAGCCTAGAGCAGATTCATTATCTAGAGGAGGAAATTATGTACCAGAGATATGAAGCAATACAACAACGGAAATAACTTGAATCTCGGTACAAATACATTATGGAGAGAGATGGCATGCTCTGTGAGAACTTAACTCCTAGGGAAGGACCTCAAACGCTAAACCAATTGCAAAAATCGAGGGAGAAATCTGAAAGCATCTTAACTCCCAAGGAAGAGGTTCGACCAGAGGAAGAGCGCAGAAAGGATGAAGAGCTGACGAAGGAGGACGAAGATTCGGGAAGTCTTGTCCGAATCTCGACCGAGATTTCCCAACAGAAGAAAAATCTCGGCCTCATCTGCACTCATCTCGGCCGAGATTTCATCCAGTGTTGCCCGAGATCCTAAAAAAGTCGTCTTGAAGCTTTCCATCCTACTCGTGTTGCACCGAAAGTCTGGAGGGTAGTGCCAAAGGAACCTCCCAAGGTCAGATTGAAGCTTCTTCCTCATCAATAGAAGTTTTCAAATAAGTATGGGGTAACCCACAATGTTACTATTCGATACCATCCTAAATTGTTGGGAAGAGCTTCTATCATCCAACAGGACATGAAGAGAGTCTTCAAGAAGAAATTTTATGGGTCGTGTGAAGAGTGGTTGCAAGGACTGGATGAGCAGTCCAATGTTTTTGATGTGTGCTAAGGCAACCACGAAATTGGTCCTAGCTAGAGACCTTAAACCAAGCGCTTCTCAGGAGGCAAACCGAGGTATTAGTCTTTCCCTTTCTTGCTTTTGTTCTTTGTTTTTGCTTTTTGCTTTTGCGTTTCTGCCGATTTGGTGTCTTTCGTCTTTTCAGGTTTTAGGTAATAAAAGAAGAGATGCTTGAAAGAGTTTGCACAACCGCTTGTTTCCATTACCATTTCCATTTGTGACATATCACTGATTTTTACATTGTGAGTATTCTTTTTCACTTCTATTTATTCTTCATTGGGGACAATGTGAGTTTTAAGTATGGGGTGAGATACTTGCAATCCTTTTAGGCATGTTTCCTTACATTGCATTGCATCTAGATAGTTTGAATTTCCCTCTCACACGTTTCCTTTATAAAAAAATCATCTCGGCCCGAGATCAAAAATCTCGGCCGAGATTTCACGAAAGTGGTAAATCTTGGCCTGAGATAAAAAAATCTCGGCCGAGATACTTTCACGAAGTGCTTTTAGTGATGACATGACCCCTATGATGATATTGTGTAAGTGAATTAGCCTTTGATATACTATTTTGAGCTCAATTTGATTTATGGCATGTATGGGATTTGAATACTTTGCTTGAATTTTATGTGAATTATGAAAATTGTCTTGTCTAGTTGGATTGATTTTGAATAGTTGAAGCTTCATGATAAGTTCTTATACATTGCATAGGGATGATTTAGGCAATTCGACTTCATTCTTCTTCTATCTTATCATGCTTAGCTCAAACATGGAATCTCTTGTCTCCTATCCGGGAATTAGGAATGTTTAGTTCGAAGGTGTGTGCTTTATTGATGTTATGAATTGTTTGAAAGTTTAAGATGTGAAATGTCATGTGATGAAGAAAAGCGGAGCTTATAAGGGATTGTTGGCTATGAAAATGAGTAACTCGGTACCATTCACACAGCCGGGTGTTTTTGCCTTGCCAAAATCTTATTGTCTTAAAAACATTCTCTTAGAGTTGATTTGGTATGTGCATTTTGGTGTGAGGTACGTGAAGGAAACTGAACACCAAGGTTTCGGCTACTGT
>NCTC01004213.1:0-12535 GCA_002319775.1 Fagopyrum tataricum | reverse complement strand
TCATGTACTAATGGATTATGGAATTATGGGAATTATGGTCTTCATGGTACTTGTAATTTTGCTTGGCCCTTGTACTTGTGTTTGTACTGCCCTTGTATATCCTAGAAGTCATTTTTGGTCTTCGTGGTACTTGTAAGTGGATTAGGCTTTGTTCTGATAAGAGTCCAAAATTATGAACCGTTACGAAAAGCAATTACACATGTACAGCTTGGATACTTGGCATCTATAATCATCCGTTTCAAGCTTGTTCCGTCCCTTGTTTCCATTAAGATGCTTTTCAAAGTACTATATTTGTATCAAGGATGTGAAACGAATGTTGGTAGCATGTACTAGTCTATCAGTGTTTATTAGGAAAATGGATCCGCTGGGATGTGGTGTCTTGGCTATGTTGGATAATTGCAGTTATTGTAACCATTTTAGTGGTATGTAGTTGCAGGGTCCACATCTTATGCATCTCCACCCCTAGATGAGTTACAGTGGGTTTATCATTTGTAGAATGTGATGTTTCTTTCATTGTATATTGACGAAAACTTTTTATGCTCTTCGTCAATGAGATGAAAGTCTTTAATGAATGAGAAAGGAAAGGAAAGTCACATGATTAAATAAGCTATTGTCATAGTGACTAGTATGGAAATAGAAGAATCCATTATAACCGTTGCAATTACAATGAGTGAAGTGAAATACCGTCATAAGTACCATCCTCTTGACTTCGTGAAGAAGCTATCGGTGACTTGTTACAAAACTTTAATTACATCTCACAAAGATATGAGCCTAATGATGCATTAAGCACTCTAACCTTTCCTTGAAAATCCATGTGTAATGGTTTTGCCCTTTGTTGAAGTGGTTTCTAGTGGAGAATGCTCTAACCTCTTCATGTTAGAATGCATTATCCTAAAACTCAGCGTACCATTTTATGTTTCATGCAAAAAAAAAATGATTACTGCAATTACCATCAACTATTCAAGTCGATCATCTCTAGAAGTGACCCATCCAAATGTGTGGTGGTGGTGTATGGCGATTGACTATCGATCATCTCTAGAAGTTGACCCATCCAAATGACAGTCAACCATCAACTACTCAAGTTGATCATGTTGCCAAGGTTTGGGCTTCTGCAACCAAAAAAGGCAAATTGTGTCATACAAATGAAAATGCTATATTAAATAGATCTTAATATTAAAAGGCCCCTACTTTTGGAATCCAATCTTGCTCCTAAAGGTTAATCTAAAAATAGTATAAAGAAGACTAAAGGTTAATCCAATCCTGCTCCTAAAGTAACACATTTAATGGGCACACAAACCAAATGATTCAAGCAGGAGCTTTTGAAGTTTTGGTTGATTAATACATGGTAGGTTCCTAATGCTGCCCATTAACTATGATATCACATTACATGATTCTTAATAACTTTAGTATGCAACAATGTCTGCCCATGTTTATGCTTAAAAATAGTATATAGAGAAGACTATCCCTTGCCTGTAAAGCAAAACTCATCCCATGTGCTGCTCTCCTGCTTTCTGCAGTGTATTCATTGACAGATATAATCTTGCCTCCTACTGGTCTACCTAGCCAATTAATGCCATCAGAACGGAGCAGTCACATAACGGTAAGAAGCTTATCTTATTTCTAAGCTAATTTTGTCTCTTTTGTTTGCTTGATAATCACTATACAAGGTCCTTTCTCAAACAAAAAAAAAAAGCAATGCAAAGGTATGTGAAATGGAACAGTGATAAAGGAAAACTGTGAAGTATATAGCAGACATTTGAAAGATGGTTCTAGTAGAAATTGTTTCTTTTTCCAATCATACAGAGAATGAATTTGCTCAAATGCTTGGTATCAACAGTCTCATGTCTTTCCTGTAATTGTTTTACCCCTTTGGCTTGATGGAGGATCTGGGCGACCACCATTTGTCAATCACCCCGGTGAAACAAGGAAAATGGAGAAAAACTTGTAGGCTTGTAGCTATTTAGGGTTTGCATGAGTATAAAATGATGGTCTTACTTTCATGTGTTGTTTGAAGCCAAAAGGTTGGTATGGTGTATAATCCCGGGTTGAGCTGCCATTTATGAGTTATTTAAATATTTGAAGGTCTTTCGTTAAGATCATCCTCCTTCACTGAAGGAGTAAGGAATATTGCCTAGAATAGTTTGTCTGGAAACAAAGCCAACTTGACACATGTTTATTATTGTCTCCTTCACAAAGTTCTTGTCTTCTCCGGTAGTCTGATTTTCTGACCTGCCATCCAAACATTTTCAGTCAATTTTTTTTTTCTCCTTCAAGTGATTACGCCAAATCTTTCCATTGATGAACTAAAAGTACTGTATCCATTTTAATGAGAGATTTTTTTTATTTGTTATGCATTTATAACTATTTAATTTGCTAATTGCATGCATATTGTATAGTGTGTAGCCCTTCATAGCATTGAACTTTATAAATGCGTAACCACAAGCTATTTAATTATATAAACCCTTCATCATTTCTTTTATGGAGCTGTTTTAAGATGCTTTCAACTATTTAAGTTCCCAAAATCATGATCGATGTGCTAAGCTACTTTAATATGATATTTGTGGCTCATTTTGCAGGGCGCTTGATTAGGTTTTTCTGCCCTTAAAACCAACACAATTGCGGTTGCTAAAGCTGTTTATGAGCCTTCTGCTGCACCTCCACCTTCTCTAACAAATCCAGGTATTTTTCTTGACTTAAATCATCAACTTTTCGGTTAGTTGTTATATTGACTGTTTAAATTCTTATTCAGCTCCAGCTGCTGCGCCTTCCAATTGTTACCAAAAACACCATCACCACCATCATCACCACCACCACCATCTTCGTCCAAGAAGGCTTTTGTCGCCATCTCTCCAGCACCTGCAACTACACCAGGTAAATTTTTGAGAATCAGAATGATGTGTAAGATACTAATAAGTAATTAGGAATGCATTGTCATTTAATTACGGGCTGGAGGTTGACTAGCATCAATTTTAAGTTGTGTTATCGTTATCAGTTGAAAATGTTTGATGCCTTTCTGCTGCTTATTGCTAGGGCGTTTGTTCTTGCTAGATATTTTATCTGTAATATTTGTGATTTTGGCGCCTGCATATTATCAGTAGATGCCTTGATATAGGCTCCTATTTACTTGTTTTTCTCTCGGAGCTAGTTTAGTAGTTTCTGCTTGAGAATCATTTGACCTTGGAATTACTTCCCATCTCCTATGCTCAACGCCCTATCTGAAGAGCAAAACAGCATGACTCATTTTCTTACCCCTCTCGTGGAGAGAATATGCTTAATTGTACTTCTTGCTCCCTAAACTTCACTTTTGTTTAATTTTTTAGTCCACAACTTTGAAATATTTTAAAATAGTCTCTAAGATTTTCAATGTTTCATTCTGCGTGCAGCCACAATACCATCCATAAATTAGAATAGGTTTTCTAAAACGATTCATAATTTTGAAATTACAAAAAACCAACCATAAAATATATTTTGTTTGAAAGAAGCACCACAATCTATTTTTTTTATACTTATGAGTCTTTCTTTTAAAGAAAACATTTTATGTGATTTCCTAATTTACGAGTGATTTTGTCAAAAATACCCTAATTTCTGGTTGGTTTTTTGTGTAATGTACCTTTATAGAAAATGAAATAAAAACCAAAGGTTAAGGACTAAATTGAAACACAGGTAAAAGGTTAGGGACCAGGATAAAAACATGAAAAAGATTAGGGATCACAGTAAAACATGAAAAGTTTGGAGACCAAAATGAGATACAAATGGAAGGTTAGGGACTGTTTTGAAACATTTCAAAGATCAAGGATCAAGATTAAATGAACATAAGTTTAGGACCAAAAAAAATGACTTCACCTAGAGAAAATCGGTAAGGTTGAAGACTTGAAGAGATAAAATTTCAAGGTAAACTAGATTTGTTTTTAATTACTTGCAACATTCCCTATTTCGGAAGATAGAAAAAAGTATTACTCAAAGTGAACAACATTTGTATTCCGCGCATTTAGAGTTACAAGACTCTAGCTAAATTAACAGAGCAGTTCTTACACTGAGCCCTTCCTATTACAGGGACAATGTTGTGATGAATCGCTGACATAGGAAGGAATCTTCCAATTTGGAAGAGAAATGAGGGAAATATGCTAGGCAAGAGGTAGACGATAGTAGAGAAAGGGAAGTAAAATTCTGTTATTTGATTGATGATCTCTTACTGGTGTGCAATTAATTAGCCTTTTAAAGGTCTAATGTGTTGACACGAATCCAATACACCACTATTACAAAATATTACAAAACTTGCCTCTATGCTCCTTTATTTAAGGATTGACCACAATTATAACATGCTATTACAATAATGCTAATAAAAAAACTTGGATTTCTAACCTAGATTCTTTCACAGGTTGTGGTCAGATTTGCTTGAATCCACTTACTGAAAAACCAATTGGATCTCCTTGTGGTTGTGTTATTCCGATGAAAGTTAGACTGCTTTTTAATGTAGTCGCATATGCTGTCTTTAACGAGGTTAATGAGCTAGCGATTGAGGTTGCAACGGGCACATATCTGAAACCCAGTCAAGTACAAATAGTGGGTGCTACTGTTGATTCTCAGGATCAGAAAAGGGCAGTAGTAGATATAAACTTGGTTCCTCTGGGCAATAAGTTTGATAACACTACTGCAACTCTAACCTCTATTCGATTTTGGCGAAAGGACGTGCCACTAAATCAAAGTATTTTTGGCAGTTATGAAGTGGTTTCTATCACTTACCCAGGTACTTTCCTTAGTTACTTCTTTTTAAAAAATCAAGTTCTGTTGTTACAGATTTTGAAGCTTTTGTTCTCCAGGAATTCCTTCTCCGCCACACTCTGGTGATGTAGGAACTGGTCCAAGTAGACAGCCAGACCCGATTACTGCTGATGTAACGAGGAATAAACACAGAATGAGCAGTAGAACTGTGTTCCTCATTGTTTTACATGTCATCATTGTCTCTCTGGTTATCTTTGCTGCTGTATATGTCGTTATAAATGCAGGAAGGTTGGAAAACCAACAAATGTGGGTCCTATATTCACACCGTCAATCAATAAGAGAACCGGGTAATGTCTCATTCTCATTAATTTTGGTCTAGTGTCAAGCTAAAGATGATTAAATAAAGTCTGGTGAATCTCTTTCGAACATTGTGTGCAGTCCTCACAAAGTGCCTTGCATACTGTATTAATATCTTGTGCCCTCTAGCTATGTCAGAGACACATTTAAGGTTGCAGTGTAAGGCCATGCTCACTCTTTGGAGTGGAAATACTTTAGCTTCAATTGCTAGTTCTAACCTCCTAATCCGTTAGTCTCTTCTGAATCCTATGTGGTAAAGAGAAAATGCTATTGACTCTTCATTTTGTTAGAGTTCATGTTTTGCTTTGTCAACATTGAGACTAGCTTCTGGAAAGCTAAGCCCATCACACCTAACATGCTAACACCCAAGCCAATCCAAGGACAAGGCTTTATGTATATTTGGCTATACACTGCCAGAGTTATGATAGTTTATGCCTGCTCTTATGCAGGGGACCAGATATCCTCCTTCAAGTAGTGCTGCAAGCTCATCGGCATCACTGTTTTTCCTCCATTCCTAGATTATGCCCTCCCTATTGAAAACGTTTTCACTTGCAGAAATGGAGGAAGGCTACTGAGAAGTTTAGTCCAAGGAGGAATCTTGGGGGAAGGGAGGATTTGGAAAGGTCTATCATGGAGTTTTGGAAGATGGAACTCAGGCAGCAGTGAAGCTGCTTACAAGAGATAATCAAAACAGGGACCGTGATTTCACTGCAGAAGTGGAGATTCTAAGCCGATTGCATCATCGTAACCTAGTACACCTGATTGGTATTTGCATTGAAGGCCAAAGGCGCTGCTTGGTTTATGAGCTTGTTTCAAAATGGAAGTGTTGAATCCCATCTGCACCGGTATGTTTTCTCTTGATTTTTGTAAGTTCTAACTGTATAACATCCCCAAATTTGTTTTTGAAATTTCAAGGATCAACATGTCAGTGATAGTGTATGTATTCTATTGATCAGTGTTGCATTCGCAATGGTAAAATGTTTCACGAATATTATATATTTCAGGTGCAGACAAGGAAAAGGGTGTTCTAGATTGGGAT
Organism: Fagopyrum tataricum; assembly: GCA_002319775.1. NCBI lineage: Eukaryota > Viridiplantae > Streptophyta > Magnoliopsida > Caryophyllales > Polygonaceae > Fagopyrum > Fagopyrum tataricum. Next base: position 6,417 of record NCTC01004213.1, on the reverse strand, counting down.
GCAAGGATGAAGATTGCCATTGGTGCATCCAGAGGACTGGCTTATCTCCATGAGGATTCTAATCCTCGAGTTATTCACCGTGATTTTAAGGCCAGTAACGTTCTGTTGGAGGATGACTTCACACCTAAGGTGGCAGACTTTGGGTTGGCCAGAGAAGCCACAGAAGGAAGTCACCATATCTCCACAAGGGTCATGGGGACTTTTGGGTATGTACTCTTGGTCATTACATAATCTTTTTCTTCATCACATATCATATGATTATCTAGCAGCAGTGCATTTTGTGAAATGAGAGTTCAGAGAATTTTTAGTGTCCGTCTATTAGGAACTGGAATAAGAGAAAATCTGAATTCAAGAATCAATCTCACAATCAACCAATTTATGGAATCCTCATTTCTGCAATTCAATTTAATATTCAAGTCTGTTACTCTGTAGAATCAAAAGCAATAGCTCCTCTTCTATAATTAGAAAAAACTAAATAAATAAATTATTAAAAATAAATAATAAAGTTAATAAGATGGATTTGTATTAGTGTCTGGGTTGTGTAGTACTATTAGAGTAGTACCTGAAACCTGATATGTCCTGGGCTTGCATTTTCATATCCAAATGTGCTCGGTTTCCCGGCAATATTAAATCCACGAGGTTCCGAACAACCAAAACAGTTTCTTCATCAAAATTATTGAAATGTTCTCTTACTGATACACAACATTGCAAATTTCAGGTATGTGGCCCCCGGAATATGCAATGGACAGGTCACCTGCTTGTCAAAAGTGACGTGTACAGTTACGGTGTTGTGTTGTTGGAGCTTCTGACCGGAAGAAAACCTGTGGATATGTCCCAACCTGAAGGACAGGAAAACCTAGTAACATGGGCAAGACCTCTCCTGACCAGCAGAGAAGGCTTAAAAACAGTTGATGGACCCTACATTAGCCGGAACCTGCAACTTCGACAACATGGCTAAGGTGGCATCCATAGCCTCTATGTGTGTACATCCAGAAGTGGCTCAGAGGCCATTCATGGGTGAAGTAGTGCAAGCATTAAAGCTGATCTACAACGACGTTGATGAAACTGGCGCGGATTGTTCTAGCCGATTGGGCTCTTCGGTTCCGGATCTGGATAGTGATATCGGTCCGTCCGATACCAGCTGGTGGAATGCAGCTGGACTTTCTCCTGCCTTATCCAACGGTCAAGATTCTGCTTACATAACAATGGACTATAGCTCTGGCTCACTTGAAGAATACGAAAACAGACTGTTTTCAGCTTCAAGCTTGGGAAGATCGCGAGTGGCATTACCGGTTCAACATGGAAACCGTTCAGGTCCTTTGAAGACGGTTCGTAGTAAGACATTCTTCAGCAGACTAAAGACTAGCATGAGTGATCATGGTGGCGTTCCCCCCAAGCAACCGAGGAACTCCGGGTTCTGGATTTGATGAAAGAGCTTTCCATAAGACTTAATTTAAAAACTGTATAGTCTGAAATTGTCCAAAGGGCTTATAGTTTAGAGGGTAGAAATCTGGGGCATTTATTTGTGCATTGCAAATGTTTTCTTATGAAAACAAAACCATTGGGTTTCCGAATCTTGAAAAGGTTCCTGATTGAGATACAACATAGGGTTAGCTTTGGTAGATTCGACAGCCGACTGCATCGATACCAAAATATTTAAACTTGCTTAAACCTCATTCTCATTATTAATGTCCATAACTCATTATCCTATGTTCCTACATTTTGCAGGATCAATGGCCTTCTATTCTTGGCTGCATGTGTAATGTTTATGATTCATATTTATAGGTTTATAACGAGTTGTAACAAATTGTAAGGCATGCAAGTTTTCCATGTAATAGCTCTAGGATTTAGGATATTAGACCGCTCTAATATTGTTATAGGTGGCTCAATGTTGTAAGTTGCCAGCAGCTATTGAGTGATCAATGGTTTGGGTTTTGGGTAGCTTTAAGATGTGAGATGCTATGATGTTATAATAAGACAATAAATCTAGGTATACTGATACAATGGACAAGGGGAAGCATATTTTGAGCCCATGGATTAATGGGCCCGGGGCGACAGGGGGTGCGGGGGCTTAGCCCCACGGAGGATTCTATCTATTTATAGAATCCTATCTATTTATAAGGAATTCTATCTTTTTGTAGGATTCTATTATTTATAGGACTCTATCTATTAATAGAGGATTCTATCTATTTATGGTTATAAATAGATAGGTGTAGGGTTGTATTCATTATCCACCAAAGTATATTGAAAACCTTAGCTGCAAGGTTTGTGCAGCAAAACCACAAAGCGTTTTGTCTTCTCTTCTTCTCTATATATCTGAAGTAACTCGTTGAAAGATCACAACAATTGGTATCAAGAGCAAGGTTGTCGATGAGTTCCGTTGCAAAATTTGAGGTTCCGCGATTCAACGGAACTGGAAACTTCGGTCTTTGGCAGCGACGAGTTAAGGATCTGCTAACGCAGCAGGGGATGTTGAAGGCGCTGAAGGAGACAAAACCGGAGTCGTTGAAAGACGACGAATGGGAGGAGATGCAGGAGAAGGCAGCGTCGGTCATTCGGCTCTGTTTGGCAGACGAGGTAATATACCACGTTATTGATCTCAAATCTTGTCAAGAAATTTGGACTCAATTGGAGAAACGGTATATGTCAAAATCTTTGTCTAGCAAATTGTATCTCAAACAAAAATTGTATGGGTTGAAAATGGTGGAAGGTTCTGACTTAGTAAAACACGTGAATATTTTCAATCAAATTATTGGGGATTTGGCTCGGGTGGATGTAAAACTTGGAGATGAAGATAAAGCTATGATCTTGCTATGTTCTTTACCCTCTTCATATGAGAATCTGGTGATGACGTTGACGTGTGGGAAAGACGAGATAAGTCTTGATACGGTGTCAACAGCGTTGCTTTCACAAGCCGAACGACGACAACATACCAGTGAGAGTTCTCAAAGCGAAGGGTTGTATGTTAGAAGCAACCAGGATAGAGGGAGGACGAAAGAGAAGCAAGAAGGAAGCAACAAGCAATCCAGGTCTAAGTCCAGGGTAAAAAGCCAGTAACTTGTTACTTCTGCAAGGAGGAGGGTCACTTCAAACGTGATTGTCCTGCCAGGAAGAAGAAGTACGAAGATAAGAAGTCAGAGGAATCTTCAAGATCAGCAAACGTGGTGCAGAAAGATGACTCAGATGGTGCAGATTCTGATATGCTCTCTGTGACGTCAGGCAACTACTCAGATGTATGGATCATGGATACGGGATGTTCGTTTCACATGACTCCGAATAGAGATTGGTTTGAGACGTACAAGTCTGGAACTTTTGGCTCCGTCCGATTAGGAGACAACAAGGCTTGTGATGTTGTTGGCATTGGGCAGATAAAGGTGAGGATGCACGATGGTGTGATTCGAACATTGATTGACGTGCGTCACATTCCAACTCTAAAGAAAAATCTGATTTCCTTGGGGACTTTACATGTAAAAGGGTTCTGTTTTAAAACAGAAAAGGAATGTGTAAAGGTGAGCAAGGGGGCAATGACAGTTATGAAGGGGCAGATTACATCGGGTAATATCTACCGGTTGGTAGGGAGTACCGTTGTAGGTGGAGTTGCAGCCGTGGCTTCTGAGACAGATTACACAACTCTGTGGCATATGCGCCTGGGTCACATTGGCGAAAGGGGGATGATTGAGCTTCACAAGCGAGGTCTCCTGGATGGTGTGAAGAGTTGTAAGATCGACTTCTGCAAGTTTTGCGTGATGGGAAAACAATCCAAGGTGTCTTTTAAGACAGGTCAGCACAACACAGGTGGAATTCTTGATTATGTGCATTCTGATGTGTGGGGACCAACTCAGGTGTCGTCCCTAGGAGGATCTAGGTATTACGTCACTTTCATTGATGATTATTCAAGGAAGGTCTGGGTGTATTTTCTAAAGTATAAATCTGAAGTCTTCAGCAAGTTCAAGCTATGGAAGGCGGAAGTGGAAAATCAGACAGGGAGGAAAGTGAAGTATTTGAGATCTGATAATGGGACAGAGTACACGGATTCTCAGTTTCAGAGTTTTTGTGGTGAGCATGGCATTCAGAGACATTATACAGTGCGGAAGACACCACAACAGAATGGTGTTTCTGAGAGGATGAATCGGTCCATTGCAGAAAAAGCGCGGTGTCTTAGATTGAATGCAGGGCTTCCAAAGCAATTCTGGGCAGAGGCAGTGAGCATGGCGGTCTATTTGATAAATAGATCACCCCGGACTTCTCTTGACGGGAAGGTTTCAGAGAAGGTATCGGACTGGTTCTGATTTAGACTTATCAAATTTAAAGATTTTTGGCAGTCCAGCATATGTGTTGATTCCAGGTGATGAGCGAACAAAGCTGGATGCAAAGTCTAAGAAGTGCATTTTTCTGGGTTATGAGAAAGGTGTGAAGGGTTTCAAGTTTTGGGATCCTGTTGCAAAGAAACGGATGATCAGTCGAGATGCTGTATTTGATGAGCAGGCAATGCTTCTACATGCCAAGGAATTGCTTTGGAAGCCCTGCATTCAATCTAAGACACCGCGCTTTTTCTGCAATGGACCGATTCATCCTCTCAGAAACACCATTCTGTTGTGGTGTCTTCCGCACTTGTATAATGTCTCTGAATGCCATGCTCACCACAAAAACTCTGAAACTGAGAATCCGTGTACTCTGTCCCATTATCAGATCTCAAATACTTCACTTTCCTCCCTGTCTGATTTTCCACTTCCGCCTTCCATAGCTTGAACTTGCTGAAGACTTCAGATTTATACTTTAGAAAATACACCCAGACCTTCCTTGAATAATCATCAATGAAAGTGACGTAATACCTAGATCCTCCTAGGGACGACACCTGAGTTGGTCCCCACACATCAGAATGCACATAATCAAGAATTTCACCTGTGTTGTGCTGACCTGTCTTAAAAGACACCTTGGATTGTTTTCCCATCACGCAAAACTTGCAGAAGTCGATCTTACAACTCTTCACACCATCCAGGAGACCTCGCTTGTGAAGCTCAATCATCCCCCTTTCGCCAATGTGACCCAGGCGCATATGCCACAGAGTTGTGTAATCTGTCTCAGAAGCCACGGCTGCAACTCCACCTACAACGGTACTCCCTACCAACCGGTAGATATTACCCGATGTAATCTGCCCCTTCATAACTGTCATTGCCCCCTTGCTCACCTTTACACATTCCTTTTTTGTTTTAAAACAGAACCCTTTTACATGTAAAGTCCCCAAGGAAATCAGATTTTTTCTTTAGAGTTGGAATGTGACGCACGTCAATCAATGTTCGAATCACACCATCGTGCATCCTCACCTTTATCTGCCAATGCCAACAACATCACAAGCCTTGTTGTCTCCTAATCGGACGGAGCCAAAAGTTCCAGACTTGTACGTCTCAAACCAATCTCTATTCGGAGTCATGTGAAACGAACATCCCGTATCCATGATCCATACATCTGAGTAGTTGTCTGACGTCACAGAGAGCATATCAGAATCTGCACCATCTGAGTCATCTTTCTGCACCACGTTTGCTGATCTTGAAGATTCCTCTGACTTCTTATCTTCGTACTTCTTCTTCCTGGCAGGACAATCACGTTTGAAGTGACCCTCCTCCTTGCAGAAGTAACAAGTTACTGGCTTTTTACCCTTGGACTTTAGACCTGGATTGCTTGTTGCTTCCTTCTTGCTTCTCTTTCGTCCTCCCTCTATCCTGGTTGCTTCTAACATACAACCCTTCGCTTTGAGAACTCTCACTGGTATGTTGTCGTCGTTCGGCTTGTGAAAGCAACGCTTGTTGACACCGTATCAAGACTTATCTCGTCTTTTCCCACACGTCAACGTCATCACCAGATTCTCATATGAAGAGGGTAAGAGAACATAGCAAGATCATAGCTTTATCTTCATCTCCAAGTTTTACATCCACCCGAGCCAAATCCCCAATAATTTGAGTGAAAATATTCACGTGTTTTACCTAAGTCAGAACCTTCCACCATTTTCAACCCATACAATTTTGTTTGAGATACAATTTGCTAGACAAAGATTTTGACATATACCGTTTCTCCAATTGAGTCCAAATTCTCTTGACAAGATTTGAGATCAATAACGTGGTATATTACCTCGTCTGCCAAACAGAGCCGAATGACCGACGCTGCCTTCTCCTTGCATCTCCTCCCATTCGTCGTCTTTCAACGACTCCGGTTTTGTCTCCTTCAGCGCCTTCAACATCCCCTGCTGCGTTAGCAGATCCTTAACTCGTCGCTGCCAAAGACCGAAGTTTCCAGTTCCGTTGAATCGCGGAACCTCAAATTTTGCAACGGAACTCATCGACAACCTTGCTCTTGATACCAATTGTTGTGATCTTTCAACGAGTTACTTCAGAAATAGAGAGAAGAAGAGAAGACAGACGT
>NCTC01004212.1:0-12538 GCA_002319775.1 Fagopyrum tataricum | reverse complement strand
GCCCGCCCGCACCCGCGGCCGTCCGCCGCGCACCACAGCCTTGTGCTGCCCGCCACCGCCGGCGGCTTGTGCTGCGTGAGTCTGCCGCCGCCCCGCGGCCATGCCGAGCCCGCAGCCGCGCCGCTCCGCCGGCGTGGTGCCGCTCCCGCGGCCGTGCTGAGCCGCCCCTGCGGCCGTCCGGGCCCGCAGCCGTGATGATCCCCCCAGCGGTTACGCTACAGAAGCTCGTCTTCTTCGTCTCGATCGTGGATCCTTGGCTCCCAAGTTCTTCTTCTCTTGCTGGATCTTCTCCAAACACCCACCACTGGTCTTAGGCACCTCTCCTCGACCTAATCGAGCTAAGATCACAAGCATGCAAGGGACTTGAGTGAAAACCTCTCAAAGCTACATCCATGGCCATGGATGAAGAGGAGGAAAGAAGATAGGATGATCAGCCAAAGAAGAGAGGTAAGGGAGAGGAAGGAGCTTACCACAGATCTGGAATGCCTCTCCAAGCTGTCCACAACAAGATCTCCACACAAAATGGAAGAAGAGAAGAGAAAGGAGCAAAGATGGAGCCATGGGAGGAAGAGGGAAAGGAATGAACGTGAAAGAGAAAGGGAGAAGAGAGAGGGACAAGGGCTGCAAAGTGAGGGGGCAGCAGCTGTCTTGTCCTCTTTTTCCTGGAACGAGGGGTCGGAAATGACCCCTTGTCACTTCGACTCGGAACGAAAGGTCGGAACGCGGGAAAAAGGGAAAAACAACGAGTCGGCTCGGGATTTTCTTAGGAATAAATCTCGGCACTCGGCATCTCGTGACTACGGGATAAACTACAAGGCGCTCTAAGTCCGGAATAAAATTAATAAAATTTCGGGTGTTACAACTAACCCCCATAAAAACAAGTTTCGTCCCGAAACTTGCTAAACCCAACACTCTCGGACAAACACGTCACGTAACCACGTGAACTCATAAAACGTCACTATCGGCTCTAATCCAAGTCTACGAATAGAATCACGTCAAGACCTCGCAAGGTACAAATATCTCAAACAAAATCACATAATCACACAGAACAAACAAGGAAGATCTCGGGACTAGCCCGACGGTCCTGTCGATGTCGCTAAAATCTGCGTAAAACTCAGGATAGTTCCTCCGGATACTATCCTCCGTCTCCTATGTAGCCTCGTCGGTTCCTCGCCTCTACCACTGCACTCTCAGCATCGGTATCTCCTTCGATCGAAGGCGACTCGTACTCCGCTCTAAAACTACTATCGGGTGCTCTGCAAACGTATGGTCCGGCTCGACCACTAAGTCCTTGTGGCTAATGATGTGCTTCGTGCAAAATCCGCTCTCTCCAAGATCTCGAATGGATCGACATATCGGGGACTTAACTTCCCCTTAAAGCCAAATCGCCTAATGCCCTGCGTCGGTGATACCCTCAACCACACCTGAGCTCTTAACCTGAACTCGAGAGGTCTACGCCTCCCATTCACATACGACCTCTGACGGCTCTGCGCGGCCAACATCCTCTCTCGGATCAAAGCAACTCTAGCCACGTCGTCATGTACTTGATCTGGAGCTACAACACTAGAACTCCCCGGCTCGTCCCAACATAAGGGAGTACGGCATCTCCGTCCATACAATGCCTCATACGGTTGCCATCCCAATCGACGCGTGCCAAAACCTCAAGGTAAAACGCCCGTACCTGTCCGAGACGATGACCCTTGGTATTCCATGTAATCTCACCATCTAGCAGTTGTGGATATGTCCTCCCACTTCCACTGTGGCACGGGCAGTGGGTGAAGTCCTCCTTCGGGTCTCTAGTGCTCGATCTTGACCTGCTGGAAGGTCGCGCATCAGGCCACATATCTAGCTACATCGGGCTTGAGCCCGCCCCACCAATAAGATCTCCTAATATCCTAGTACATCTTACTCGTGCCTGGGTGCACCGAGTAAGGTGTGGAATGGGCCTCATGCAAGATCCGCTCTCTCAGCTCTTGATCCGACGGTACACAAATACGTCCCTGACGTCTCAATAGCCTGTCTACTCCCATGACAAACTGCGGTGCCTCTCCTCGGGACATCTTGTCCCGGATCCTCATCAAAATGGGACATCTCTCCTGCTTCTGCAGGATCTCTCCGGACAAGTCAGGTAGTACCTCCAACTCGGACAAACAACAGTCCGTACCCGGGAACCGGATATCCAACTCCAAACCCACCAAATCCCTCTGTAGCTGAGGCTGAACCGTAAGCTGAGCTATCGCCTCCTCTCGAGGTGTCCTCCTACTCAAAGCATTGGCGACTACGTTCGCCTTCCCCGGATGGTACAAAATCTCCAAGTCAAAGTCCTTAATCACCTCCAACCATCTCTTCTGGCGGTTATTCAACTCCCGCTGAGTGAATATATACTTCAGACTCTTATGGTCTGTGAAGATCTGGCACGTAGCCCCGTACAAGTAGTGTCGTCAGATCTTCAGGGCATGAATCACTGCCGTTAGCTCAAGATCGTGGGTAGGGTAATTCTCCTCATACGGCTTCAGCTGCCAAGAAGCGTACGCAATAACCCTACCTCTTTGCATCAAAATGCACTCCAATCCTAGCTTGGAGACGTCACTATACAGTACAAAAACCTCCACGCCCTCAGGCTGGGCTAAAACAGGAGCGGAGGTCAACCTCCTCTTTAGCTCCTCGAGACTGTGCTGACAAGGCTCGGACCAAACGAACCTGGTAGACTTCCTCAGCAAGGAAGTGAGCGGTCGTGCAATCACAGAGAAACCCTCAACAAATCGGAGGTAGTATCCCGCTAAGCCTAAGAAACTGCGCACTTCCTTGACCGTCCTAGGAGGCGGTCATGAGGAAACAACTCTATCTTCGCCGGGTCAACCATGACACCTTCGGCGGAACTATATGACCCAGGAATGCCACCTAGGACATCCTGAACTCGCACTCAGAGAGCTTAGCGCAAAGCTCTCTATCATGGAGGACTCGAAGCACCGCCCTCAGGTGTCCCTCAAGCTCCTCCCTACTCCGGGAGTAACCTAAGATGTCGTCTATAACCACTACCACAAATTGGTCTAAGGAGTCGATGACGGTGCCGTTCATCAACTCCATGAAGACGGCGGTGCATTCGTGAGCCCGAATGGCATCACGACAAACTCATAATGGCCATATCTCGTCCTGAATGCCATCTTCGGCACGTCCTCCTCTCTCGATTGATACACTTGAAACGCCGGGTGAACACCCTTTACTCTCGGCGGCCATGCTAGCCGGTAAAACACTTTCCCAACTTGCGCTAAGATCTCAAAAAGTTCCGATGTATCGGAAACTCAACTTCCTTCTCGGGTCTTCCTCACTACAAAATTTCCATTATGTTTCTTCTTTTCTTGTCTCTAACAAAGGAGATCGAACTTCAATTTACACCGTCGGCTTTGGTTCTTGTCAAACCAAACTTCGATGTTACTTTTCCTCAATTCTTGTTGCAAGTTCTAAGTAATGAAGGAAGTACTTTGCTTCACACTGCTTCTACTAACGAGACATGTATACTATGACTTTTACATCATCTCTCGATACTCAGTCAAGACCATGTCTTGAAGAATCGCTTGTACACTTCAAACCGATCGTACCTCGAGGCAATTTCCAAAACAGTTGCACAAATGAATCCCCTTTTAACTCCCGACGACTCCATTGTCCATTTTTGTCCCACTCAATACTTCATCGTCATCCGGAGTAGGTTAGCCATAGATGGTGTTACTTGGAGAATCTTCCCACAATCCGGTAATGATCAGCCCATCCAAGAAACTTGCAACTTCTTTCACATCCTTCGGGGTTGTCATCCCGAGACAACTGGTCATACAACTTCTCTCTTCTTCGAGAGTAGACCAGAGTGTCCTATTCTGGCATTAGTAAGCCCATATGGAATCACTACAACTCGTAGTGACCATGGTTTGTCCAGTATGCGATGTTTGCACTACCCCAATCTCGACTTCTCAATTGGTGACAATCAACCTTAACTCGATTTTAGAAGAGACCACCGACCCTTGCAACCGGTCGAGTAGATCATCTACACGTGGTAAGAGGGTACTTGTTCTTCATTGTAATCTTGTTCGGCTCATTGTAGTCGATGTACAAATGGAGATAACCGTCTCTCTTCCCGCAAACTGGTGTTCTCCATAACAACTTCAAATATAATCTAACTCTTTTGTTACCATTCCTTTAGGATTCCACAGCCTGGTTACTCTCCCCCACACTCATCCATAGACCACCCGCACATGCGCGTTCTCGGTTGTCACCAATTAGTTGGTAACTGACCTTCTCCTACGTCAATGACTTACCATTCTCCTATGCTTCCATGTTACCATTCTCATGAAGGCTACCCTCTCGGGGTACCTTAAACTCCGTTAGCTCATTCTTCATTCCACGCTTCCTTTTCCTTATGCGAGATAAATATACCCTTCTCGGCGTTGTTGAGTCACATGACTCGCCTTCATAGGCTTAACCGCGCTTCATGATGTCTTGTAAGCGCGTCTTCTCATAATCTCTAACGTTAGTTAGCATCACGTGTTGCTATCATCTTCTTGGGATCATCATTTACATACTTCCTTCTTTTTGGCGTTTCTTCGCCTTATCGTCATAACAGAAACCGGTCAACTCCGCGTAAATCCCCACCTTGCCGTTCTTCTCATAACTCTCGTACGTGCTATCTAATAGCGTATGGAGTTTACTTATGTATAAATACATAGGTAATACTTACTATATCGGTATGATAAAACTTCTAAAGGCATAAGGTAAGCATAATCACAATACACATCCAAAACATACAAGTCCCAAACATCCTAAGGCCACATACGTAGCTAGGTACATACAAATCCACAAACATCATAAGGTCATATATATATATATATATGTATACCTATTTCTAATCCAGAGATCTATGTCGCCGAGGTTTGCGGAAGGAGTGGTGGTCCCGTACATTCTAACCCAAACCCGACTTATGCACATGATTTTGAAAACGAAAAGTCAGAACCCGTGGGGTTTCTGTTTATTCCTCATTCGAACATTAAAAAGATTGCGAGTGCCATTGTTGTCAACCTAGGGCTCTGATACCACTTTTGTAACACCCCAAATCCGCGGGACTCGGGGTGCTATGGGCGAGACCTCACAATGGGTCCCGAACCTTAGCCTGACAACAATTTCACCGGACCTTCCAACAAGGCACAAATAAAGGCAAACTCAAAAACATTTATAATGTATGCGGAAACCGAAAAGTAACACACTACAACTTGGAAACTCAGCCGAGTCCTCAAAACAACACAACTCCAATACGAAACTTAAACCGTACCACATAAACCACAATATGAAAACATAACCCAAAAACATCCCCGTCCTATAATGTACGGAGACCCCGGTTGTCCACTCCTCCACCTCACTCGGCGGCATCCCTAACCTGCAAGTCATCTACACGAACGGTTTAAAACCGTTAGCTCATATTCTAAGTATTAGAAAAGCGGTGAAGGCACAAACACATACATATCACACATCATAAAACACGCAAATCCGTTTTATTATCTTTACATTATTAAGTCGTATCTCGTTCTAATTCAACTTCGGTTGATACACGAGAACCACCGTGGTCTCGCCTCGGTCCCCCCACCGGCAAAGAATGGTACGGATGCACCCGACCATCTAACCCGCCGGGAAAGTCACTGAGAATCCCCTAGACCCACGCAAGGCTAGGCAGTATTGTCACCGCCCATTATCATACACTTGGGCCAAAATATACATATAAGGTCGGTGGTCCTATTTACCGGTTTAATAGTTATAACAAGAACATAAACACACACCACCAAACACACATCAATGCTAATACGTAAAATACGAGCTAAGTAAGTCCGGAGACTTACCTCGTCACCAAACCCAAGTCAACCACACTCTTGCTTCCTTAAGGAGGAAGCCCACAACCTGCTCACAAGAGATATGCATATCAATACATACTCACACTCAAGAAGTCTTAGACTTCACTCTAGTGATCTACGCAAGATCACCTAACCCTCAAACTAGGAAACGCATCCTAGGTCCCAAGTACTCATCACACTCTCAACACATGCAATCCCACAACAGTCCATAATTCCACAAGATATTAATCCTCAACCAAAGAGGCACAAGCTAGTCTAAAAGATCCATCATGCTCACATGCTCATATCCATCACTTACATCGAGCCTTAAGGGCTCCTAGGTTCACAACCACTAAGTGGCATTCCAAGCTACTCTAGATCCATCCTAGGCATGCTACTAACAAGATCCATCATCAATACTAAGGAAGGAACGAAGAGGAAAGGAGAGGAGGGACCTACTCTTGCCGAAACCGCAGCCGCGGAGTCAAGCCGGCGCCCCCTGCGGACACAGGAGCCGCCCCGCGAAACAAGGAGCCGCACCCGCGGAGGACTGCGTCGCCTGCCAGGAGCCACCCCGCGGTTTTGCCGAGTCGCGCCCACGCCGGAGCCCAGCCGCACCCGCGGCCGTCCGCCGCCGCACCTGCGGCCTTGTGCTTCCGCACCCGCGGCCTTGTGCTGCCGTGAGTCTACCACCGCCCCCGCGGCCATGCCGAGCCGCACCCGCGGCGTGCTGGGTCGTGAGTCTTCCACCGCCCCGCGGCCATGCCGAGCCGCTCCCGCGGCCGTGCTGAGCCGCCCCTGCGGCCGTCCGCGCCCGCGGCCGTGATGATCCTCCCCGCGGTTATGCTGCAGAAGCTCGTCTTCTTCGTCTCGATCGTAGATCCTTGGCTCCCAAGTGCTTCTTCTCTTGCTAGATCTTCTCCAAACACCCACCACTGGTCTTAGGCAGCTCTCCTCGACCTAATCGAGCTAAGATCACAAGCATGCAAGGGACTTGAGTGAAAACCTCTCAAAGCTTCATCCATGGCCATGGATGAAGAGGAAAGAAGATAGGATGATCAGCCAAAGAAGAGAGGTAAGGGAGAGGAAGGAGCTTACCACAGATCTGGAATGCCTCTCCAAGCTATCCACAGCAAGATCTCCACACAAAATGAAAGAAGAGAAGAGAAAGGAGCAAAGATGGAGCCATGGGAGGAAGAGGGAAAGGAATGAACGTGAAAGAGAAAGGGAGGAGAGAGAGAGGGGGACAAGGGCTGCAAAGTGAGGGGACAACAGCTGTCTTGTCCTCTTTTGCCCGGAACGAGGGGTCGGAAATGACCCCTTGTCACTTCGACTCAGAACGAAAGGTCAGAACGTAGGAAAAAGGGAAAAACAACGAGTCGGCTCGGGATTTTTTTAGGAATAAATCCCGCCACTCGGCATCTCGGGACTACGGGATAAATTACAAGGCGCTCTAAGTCCGGAATAAAATTAATAAAATTTCGGGCGTTACAAATCACATATCAATAATATTAACACCTCATCATGATATCACACATTTACCCAGTTTATTATCTTTAATAAGTCAAATCACTCAATCGTATAAATAGATGTATATGAAGATATGTGACACAAGGAATATAATCCTCGCCTCTGAGTACCATAGCCAGCTGGAGTAGTATCTGCACACCTCCCGTGTACCCTATGGGAGTGGTGGGGGTCCTTCCCGTATACCAGATCTGGCCTGACTACAGAGAACCTCCCAGACTCCACTACGGAATGAAAGGGAAAGGTTATCACGGCCACTACAATGGGCGGTCAATATAACATAGGTCGGTGACCATCATAAAGCATGCTATAAAGCATATAACAAACACCACTCAAGCACTCATCCAATATAAGGATGGCAGCTAAGTAAGTCCTATGGACTTACCTCAATCTCAGGAGTAAACTCAACCACGATCAACTCTCTTACTGGTCCACTCCAAACTGGAGGACAACACGGCCTATACAAGGCATACATACATATATCATACTCCTATCATACAAAGGGGTCACACCTAGACCCAAGGGATCCATAAGGATCATATCCAACTCGTAAACCTCAAGGCCGTAACCGGCATATCTATATCGTACTCATCATAAACCGATACCTATCATGGTACTAGTTCCCTCATACTAGGAAAGGAAAGGAGCTACCCAACTATGGGTAGTCCCGGGACAAGACGCACCTGCGTGATCAAGGGACGCATGAGCGGAATAGGTAACCCGCAGGCGCGGCAGGGATCAGCCGCATGCGCGGTGACACGGGACGCAGGCAACGCAGGCAAGGCGCTGCGGCACGTCTTCCACAGGGGCGGAGGCTTCTAGGCGCAAGGGCGGCCTCTATGCAGGACGTAAACCCGCGGCTTCTCTTCGGCTCTTCACGTGATCAAATCACGTCTTCTCTCCATCACATGCCATAACATACACATTCAAACATCACCCTATGTCCAAGCATCTAATCCTAAGCTAAAGAAATGGAATCCAAGAAGAAAGAAGAGAAGAGGAAGAAGGAAGCTTACCACAGCTATGGTCCTAGGCTGCAGGGAAGATCAACACACATCAAAGTTGGCTTCCAAGCCCAGCAACACACATCACTAGCATCAACAAACACCAAGGTAACACAAACTCTCTTCCAAACTCAAGAAACCAAGACAAGATCAAGGAGAAACAAGGGAGAGGCAAGGAGGACGTGAGAAGCTGAAGAAAGAAGTGTGAAATCCTTGCTCACGAAGCCAATGGAAGAATAAGAGGAGGAAAGGTAAAGCACGGTCAAGGGAGTCAACAAAACCGGTTGCAGCCGCCGGAAACCGCAGGGGCGGTTCCATGAGCCGCAGGGGCGGCAGTCAGGCCCGCGGGTGCGGAAAGGCCAATCTCGGTCAAGCCAATCTCAGCTAAGGACCAAGACTCGGTCCGAAAGAAAAGGCTCTCACATCTCACCCCCCTAAAAACAAGTTTTGTCCCGAAACTTGCAAAGTCCTGAAACCACTCGGACTCAAAAGCCGAGGTAAAACTCTCTATAACCTCAATCATAAGCATGGAGGAACTCATCCACTCCAACAGCAAACTATACTATCCAAGGCCTAGAGGAAAACCATCTCTAGCCAAACTATAAACGTATCACAAGGCATAGAGGAATCACATCTCTAGCCGTATCATATCCATAACAGAAAGGCATGGAGGAAGAACATCTCCAGCACTACTATGTCCATCAAAATAGCATGGAGGAAAGAACCATCTCCAGCTAAACCTATCATATCACAATAGCATGGAGGAAAGAACCATCTCCGGCTATAAACAAGAATCATAATAGCATAACAAGATCTTATAAGATCATAATCACATCAAAGCTAGCATGAAAATAAACACATCATAGCATATAAGCATATAAGCAAATAAGACTCACCAAGCTAGTACTAAGATCTACTCGGTGATCCTACTGGTGCATCTAACACAGCGTAGAACTCTGGATAGTTCCTCTGGATACTATCCTCAGTCTCCCATGTAGCCTCCTCGGGTCCTCGTCTCGACCACTTTATCCTCAACATAGGAATGTCCTTCGAACGCAAGCGTCTCATACCTCGCTCTAGGACTGCAATAGGATGCTCAGCAAACGTGTGGTCCGGCTCAACCACCAAATCATCATAACTCACGATGTGTCTCGGATCTGGTATGTACTCCCTCAGTTGAGACACATGAAATACAGGGTGAACACCCTCTAATCTCGGAGGCAAGGCTAATCTGTAAGCTGCGATTCCAACCCGATCCAGAATCTCGAACGGTCCGACATATCGGGGGCTCAACTTCCCCTTAATGCCAAAACGCCTAACACCTCGTGTCGGGGACACTCTCAGCCACACATGGGCTCCAACTTGGAACTCTAGAGGTCTACGCCTCCTATCAGCATAAGACTTCTGACGGCTCTGCGTTGAAGCATCCGCTCTCTGATCAATGTTACTCGAGCCATATCATCCTGAATCTGATCAGGTGTTAAACCACTGACACTGCTCTGCTCATCCTAGCATAACGGGGTACAACATCTCTGTCCATACAGTGCCTCATATGGGGTTATCCCAATAGATGCATGCCAGCTGTTGTTGTAGGAGAACTCAACAAGTGGGAGATGATCCGTCCACACCTGTCCCAAATCCAACACACAAGCTCGCAGCATATCCTCCAAGGTCTGAATAGTCCTCTCTGACTGACCATCTGTCTAAGGATGGAACGCAGTCATGAAGTGCAAACTCGTCCCCAGGGCAGTCTGAATCTGCTGCCAAAACCTCGAGGTAAATTGTCCATCTCTGTCTGAGACGATCGTCCTCGGTACACCATGGAGTCTCACTATCTGCCTAGTGTACTCCTCAGCTAATCTGCTCACCGGCCACGTCTCCCTAATAGGAATGAAACGTGCCGTCTTCGTCAATCTGTCCACAATGACCCAGATGGCATCAAAACTCCGGCTCAGCCTCAATCCAATCACAAAATCCAAGGTGACGTCTTCCCACTTCCTCTGTGGAACAGGAAGTGGATGAAGCTCACCTCCAAGTCTGAAATGCTCGATCTTGACCTGCTGGCAGGTCGCACATTGTGCCACAAATCTGGCCACATCGGGCTTCAGCCCTCCCCACCAATATAAACGTCTCAAGTCCTGATACATCTTACTCGTACCTGGATGTACAGAGTAAGGTGTACAGTGAGCCTCCTGTAATAACCTCTGTCTCATCTCTGTATCAGCAGGTACACAGACGCGACCGCGGCGTCTCAAAACTCCATCTGCTCCTAGCAGGAACTGTGGTGCCTCATCCCGAGACATCCTCTCTCTGATCCTTATCAAAGTCGGGCAGGTCTCCTGCTTCTGTTGGATCTCGCCCAACATATCAAGAAGGACCTCCAAAGTACGCAGCTCGGCATCCTCATCAGGAAACTGGATGTCCAACTCTAACCAGATCAGATCTCTCTGCAAATGATGTTGAACTGTCAATCTCGTAATCGCTTGCTCTCGAGGCGCCTTCCTACTCAGGGCGTCGGCGACAACATTCGCCTTCCTTGGATGATATAGGATCTCTAAATCAAAGTCTTTGATCAGCTCGAGCCACCTACGCTTGCGGTTATTCAATTCCCGTTGCGTGAAAATATACTTCAGACTCTTATGGTTTGTGAAGATCTGACATGTAGCACCATACAGGTAATGTCTCCAGATCTTCAATGCATGAACTACCGCTACCAACTCCAGATCATGAGTCGGGTAGTTCTCTTCATACGTCTTCAGTTGTCGAGACGCATAAGCAATCACCCTGCCTCTCTGCATCAACACAAACCCCAAGCCTAGCTTGGATGCATCACTGTAAACCACAAAATCCTCAGTACCCTCTGGCTATGCCAAATAGGAGCTGAAGTCAAACGCCTCTTCAACTCCTCAAAACTCTGCATGCACTGATAAGACCACACAAATCTGGTAGTCTTCCTCAGCAAACTCGTCAGTGGACGGGCAATCACAGAAAATCCCTCCACAAAGCGTCTGTAATAACCGGCTAGGCCAAGGAAACTACGTACTTCCTTGACGTTCGTCGGTGTAGTCCATGCTGCTACTGCCTCAATCTTCGTTGGATCCACCTTGATCCCCTCAGCTGAAACCACATGACCCAGGAATGCTACCTCTGGCATCCAGAACTCACACTTAGAGAACTTAGCATAAAGTTCTCTATCTCGCAAACCTGTAATACCGTCCTCAGATGTCCTGCATGCTCCTCTCTACTGCGAGAGCATACCAGAATGTCATCTATAAAAACCACCACAAACTGATCCAGGAAGTCGATGAAGATACTGTTCATCAACTCCATAAAGACGGCTGGGGCATTCGTAAGCCCAAATGGCATCACTACAAACTCGTAGTGGCCATATCTGGTCCGGAATGTTGTCCTGTGCACATCCTGCTCCCTCACCCTCAGCTGGTGATATCCGGAACGCAGGTCAATCCTGGAGAACACAGTCGCTCCCTGTAGCTGATCTAACAAATCATCAATACGAGGCAGTGGATACTTGTTCTTGATGGTCACCTTGTTCAGCTCTCTGTAATCTATACATAACCTCAGTGATCCGTCCTTCTTCCGTACGAAGAGGACAGGTGCTCCCATGGGGACACGCTAGGGCGAATGAAGCCCTTCTCAGCCAACTCCTCGAGTTGCTTCTTCAGCTCCAGCATCTCGACAGGCGCCATCCGGTATGGGGCCTTCGAGATGGTCTCGTACAGGCTCTAACTCGATATTGAAATCCACACTCCTCTGAGGCGGCAAACTGGACGGCTCAGCAAAAACATCAGTAAAATCACAACAACTGGGATATCCTCTAATGCTGGACTCTCCCCCTCCTTCATGGCATAACACCAGAAGGCTCGCAACCCTGTGCAATCATCTAGCTGCCCGTATAGCGCTGATAACTGTGCCTGTCTTTCCAAGGTCCCAACCTCGGAAACCTCTATCTGGCCTAACTCGGTAGAGAGGGTAACAGTCCTCCTACCTACATCTAAAACTGCAGAGTGTCTATCCATCCAGTCCATACCTAAATGACTTTTCATGCTCTAATGCATGACAAAGAAGTCAACTAGTAACACACGATGAATGCATGACAAAGAAGTCAACTAGTAACACACG